>JARHVA010000377.1:4055000-4332500 GCA_037957365.1 Torreya grandis
CATTGTGATTAACCATTATTTATGTTTTGTATTCTTTTAGTTGTTTAATTTGTTGTTTTCTCTTTCTATTTGTTTGTTTATTTGCTTATTATTTGCTTTCTTGTTGTGCCTTGATTTAGTTTATGCACATTCATCAGGGGATTCCTTGTGCATTATTCTTGAATCTATCCTTATTCATATGTTAACATTGTCATCATGGTTTTTATCATTGGTGTATTATTTTAAATTATTTATTAG
Organism: Torreya grandis; assembly: GCA_037957365.1. Lineage (NCBI taxonomy): Eukaryota > Viridiplantae > Streptophyta > Pinopsida > Cupressales > Taxaceae > Torreya > Torreya grandis. The sequence goes on from JARHVA010000377.1 coordinate 4,055,238, forward strand.
ATCACATTCAGTCCTTACACATATCTTGCTTAAGTTCTCATGGTGTTTTCTATCATGATGCCTACCATCATGTGATATTACAAACATTAGCTCAGGAAGTCTTACAAGCAATGAGGCCACAATATATCTCCTTAACACCTGAAAAATTCTTGATCTACCTAAATCATGTCCCACATATAGATTAATTCAATAATGAAATAATTTTAATCCTTTTTAGTTATGATTGTGATCTAGGAATTTGACTAAAGAGAGGATGGTTAGTATGGTGTTAGTTCCAAAATAGAAACAAAAGGAAAGAAACATACTAATAACATAACATATCTAGGCCTAGACATTAAGGAGAGCTTAGTTAATAATAAAAAATGACAAACACAACTAAAAAATGAGGAATAAAACACAGGAATTCCTTCACCTTCCTTGGATGCTCCAAATGTCTTTGTAGTAGTGGCTTACTCGGCTTGTGCTCATGAAGTCCTTGGCACCTTTGGCTTATGGCTTCGCTTGGATTGAAATCAGTTTGGCATGGTAACATTAATTGCAATAGATTCTTGAAGATATTTTTTTATTATAACTTTGGACCAAAATAGCTTATAAATGATGTTTATGGCCTCTTTATTTCTAGATTTTTGAGAATGTCTAGAATCAACCTGAAACATCCATCCTGAGATTGAGATGTGTGGTTGAGAACTAATTCAATTTTTGGAATTAAGTTTGTAATAGGCTCATAAATATTTGGGATAGAGGAGTAATTAAGAGGCATGAAGGGCCTTGATGAGGCATGAGAGGCATGAATCCTAATATTTGTGGCATTTATGGCCTAGGGATGTCTTCCCAAAAAATGAGGTCACTTAATGATGCAAATATTTAATATTCATTTCCAATACAAATTATTCAATAAGTTTCTATGGAATTATTAATTAGGACTTGATTTGGGTTAATTATCTCTTAAGCATGTTTAAGCACTTTGTGCACAAATTACCCAAATTGATCAGAATGCTTTGTTATTGGTCTAAAATTTGACTGGATTGGAATTAGAAGTCAATATCAAATTTGTTGGAATCATATTATCATTTAGGATGTTACCAAAAATAGATAACAAAGGCACACATTTTGTGCAAGATATTTAATAGGAAAGAGCAATCCAGAGCACCTAGGGGCAAAATTGGCATTTTGACTTGAAATGGTCTGATCAAATTTAGTTGGCCCATAAATTGTATTGCCCCATTTAGGGATACCTTAGCCAAAATTGGTACTTGAATATGTTAGTTTCACATAATTTAGTGTGTTTTTAGGCCAAATTATGCATTTTAGGTGGAGATTGGTCAAAAGCTTGATTGGAGGTTATTGGTGGTCAGTTTTAGGTGTTTACAATTTGCTCCTATTTGGGAAGGCATTGTAAGCTATAAGCATAATAATGTCTTCTCAAAGAATGAGAGATGACCTATATGCCAATAAGAAGATGATGATTAAATAATGAATCTCTAAATGATTTTGAGAAGCCTATGATGATGCCCCCTTGAAGGAGTGGTTGTCACATATATTGATGGATAGTCCCTCAAAAAGAAACAAGAAGAAAGGTGGAATTAATCCATGGTTGAGATTAATCCAAATGAGAAAATACTTGCATGTATTGATGTAAAAAGGATTCTGATTTGCCCAAAGGTAGTTACAATTAGGGTTAAAATTTAAAATAATAATTTGCCCATAGGCAATTATAATCATTAAGAGGACCTAGATTGGCTAAAGATGATTGTGCCCCAGTTAAGGCTGATTAGAAAGCATCAATCAAGGATATAAACTAGAAATAGATTAAAAATGAGCAGGTGTAAAGTGATGAAAGAGATGAATAGAAGAATAATATTGATCATTAGAAATGATTCAATTGTATTTTTCAATAAGGAGATGCTCATCCTGATTAACAATGATACAACTAGAATGGTCAAATGAGTTATATTAGTCAAGGTAGTTGGGAGGATTTACCAAGGTGCCGAGGAAAAACTTCTATGACTCTATTGATTGTAGACCTTCATAAAGCTAATTTTTACTTTAGCATATGATTGTAGGCTTCATGATAAAATACCATGAAGACTTAGCCAAATAATGCATAAGGACTGACTCTTGATATCCAATAAACACTCAAAAACAAAACACCAATGATAAAAACTATGATGACAATGTTAACATATGAATATGGATAGACTCAAGAATAATGTTTTCAAGGAATCACCCAATGAACACATATAGACTGAGTCGAGGCAACAATGTTGAAAGCAAACAAATAGGCAAGCAATCAAACAAACAAACAAACAGAAAAACAAACAAATAAACAACCAACTTGAAATAAATAAACAAATAGAAAGACTGAAAATAAAAGCAAAAGAAAGCATCCTAATAATGACCATGCCCCAATAAGGTAGATCGAGGATAACTGACTAGGCTTAGATAAGATAAAATATTTTTGGATTTTTGAAATGTTATGAATGTTTTTGGCATTTTGAGGTATCTTAACTCGTTAGAGAATGATAAGATACCTGCTCACAAAATGGTGAGAGTGTTTGGCTTAGGTTGCTCATAAAATGATGAGAGCGTATGGAAAAGGGCACTGAGGTGACCTTAACATGAATTGAGCATGACCCACATAGTCCTAAAATAACCTCAAGTCATAGTAATTCCATCCACACAAAAGGTGAGGAAAAACCAATTAGGTCCCAACAAGTTCTCAAATATGATAAATGGCCAGTCAAATGAAAGCAATAATGGTAAGATGATGTGGTAATACATGGTAAACAAGTGTTCCCCTAGTTTTCCCATAGGTGATTATAACTAGGATATAATAGCATAGGTCAATGATACTAATTTTCTCATAGGTGGTTAGTAGCAAGATTGGTGAAACACTGATTTGCTCATAGGCAGTTATAATCAAGCTCACATAAACAAACTTGATAGAATGAAAGATATCTTACCAGATCAACTATCACACTACTTTCATAGACTATCATTATAAACATGGATTGGATTAATTGTTGAGACTTGATCACAATCCCCCCATAAAAGGTGTGGGAAGAACCAAATGAACCAAGATTAAAGTAGGATTGGGTAGGATGACTAAAAATAGGCTTTGGTCTAAATAGGAATGGAATGATAGGATGGTATGATTTTTGATAGATTGGATAAAATTGTAAGAGGGTTGCCCCCAAGTGATGGGGTAAATGATAGGAATACGTGAGAATGGAAAAAGGATATGTAACAATGGCAATGTCATAGCAATGTGAAACAATATGATACATGTTTTTAGCCTGGGCGTGGTTTTTGATTCTATTGTTCCTACTGATGGGGAGATGCACATCCTAATAATTAAATGATACAAATAGAATACTTGATTATGTTAATTACTAGCCCACACCTCATTTGAATAACTGCTCTATCAAAAATGGCCTACAAATTTGGATGCCAAGAATGATTTTGTGATCTTTGTTGGTCATTGATTTTGATTCCTTCAAACGTCGAGATAGGGTATTTTTGTAGCCTCTACAAATGAAAGTGTGGCCATGGATGGTAAACAAGGAAAAATAATGGATGGTAGGTTTGATTTTGAAATATAATGGCAGATGATAATGGAATGTGGAATGGTTTGGAAATAAATGAAGATCAGGACGTTTAGTCACACGTAATGTTGTTGATGCCAAATTTAACATAATTCTAGTTATGGTAGGGCTGAAGACTTGTTCTCTTAATAGGACCATCAAATCTTTTTGTTGTTTGAGCCTAAGAGTGGTGACCATCTGATTAGGTTATAGTTAAGAAGCTATTTTGATTTGATCTTTGATTTTATCTTCATCAAGTAGTGAAGAAATTTTGTGCTCAACTATTGATGCCTCAAAGAGGTTTTCACCAATGAACTTGTCTTGATTGTCTTGTAATACCTCTAAGAAGGTTTCACAAATGAACATTGGATTTTGACTTTGATTTTCTTATAGCGCTTCTAAAAAAGTTTCACTAGAAGATGATGAGTTTTGACTTTGATTGTCCCCTAGTGCCTTTGAAAAGGTTTCACTAAGAGAGTGCTCTTCTACTACATGAATGTGGTCTTGGCCTCCTTGCTCTATTTCAAGTGCTATATCACCATGGATGTAGTTCAATAAAGTGTGATTCTGTCAGTCCTAATTGACACTTATGGGAGATAAAATGTCAATAATATGGCTATCTTGGTTGATGGTTATGGCATGTGGAATGGTAATGGAATAGGTGTTGGCATCATAATCTTTGTAGAATATACTAAGATAACTTGTGTCAAAGCTGAAGTACTCATCATCAAAAATCATAGAAGGATCACAAATGTATTCAAATTGATCTGCAAGGCATGCATAACTAATGTTGTGACAACCATGAACATATTCTTCTTCTAAATCTGATTCTAACTCAAGGGACTTTGAATCTAAGGTTGAGATTGGTGTTGATTCTATTTTTGATGCTAAATTTGATGTCAGTTCAAGAATAAAACCTGACTCTAACTTTGATGCTTCATTTGATGGGTATTTTGTTATAATGATGTTTTGCCAAATATTTGGTATTAGACAAGTAATAACCTATGATGGCATAATGGTCTCCATAAAAATTGGTTTGTCAAAGTGAGACTTCTCTAGGATGAGAAAAAGGTCAAGAGATAACTCCTTAAAGACTGACTTGTTAATAGGAGGTTCTTAAAAAATAGGCACATGGTTGAGGTAATAATTTGCCTAAAGGTGGGTATAATCATTAAAAAGTGACTCAACAAAGACTGGCTTGTCAGAGTGAGACTCCTCGATAACTAGGATAAGATCAATAGTTGATTCATCATAGGCTAACTTATCACAAATCATTGGTTCAACAAAAACATATCAGATTGGTTGGTTCTCTTAGCCTTGGTTTCCAATGAGTTGGAAAATACAAGTTATGAACATAGCGTGGTCTTCGTATGATTGGATGGGTTGAGGTTTGGATGGGATTGGTACTAGATGAGGAATGACATGTGTTTGGATAATGATAGAGCCTTAGGGAGCATGATTATTTGCATGAGCCAAAAGACAAAGTCCTAAGATGGTAATGATAGGGTGTTATGGGGATTTATTGCTTGCACAAGCTAAAGGACTAGGTCCTAGAATGATGAATGGGAATTATGGAGCTTAATTGCTTGCACAAACCAAAGGACAAGGTTTTTGTATAGAAATGGTTAGGCATTATGGATCTTGGTTGTTCACACAAACCAAAGGATGAGGTCTTGGTATGGGAATGGTGTAACATTGTGGTCCTAAAATAGAAATGCTACAATGTGGTGGAGCCTGATTACTCACATAAGTGAAAGCATCTAAGTCTTCCTCATAAACCATATCATCCCAATTGTGAGTTGGCTAATAAGCTAGTTTTTGACTGTATTTCATGTACTGATTATTGAAAATAGGGTATGGATTCATATCCCAAAAAACATTATCTATAGTTGGGTCTTTAAAGTCTTCCTCACAGGCCTCTTCATACCAATCAAGGTCTTGATTTGGATTTTGTGGATTTTGACTATGTTCCCTATATGGATTATTTTAGGGAGAATAATAAAACTTCTTAGAAAATATTTCTCTATAGGGGTTCCTAGTGGGATTTTATGCGACCATTCTATCATAAGTTGGATTATACATGACTCCACCATACGTGTAGCTAGAAATATCCACAAAAATGATGAAATATCTGAAAATAAAAAGGCTTAGAGTTCTACAAACTCTAAAAAATGATCCAAAGGATAAATTGTTCAAACTTGATCTAACTTGGTCGAAGGGATGGCACTGTATCTCTAATGTGGTTTGAAAGTGGAGTTGTATATCTAAAATGGTTTGTGATAAGAATTGGCATAAAATAGTCTAACATCAAATGTCTAATGTCATACGCATAAAAGGTCAAGCATTTGAATAAAAATTAGCATGTTGAAATTCTAGGTCAAAGTGTTCCAAACAAGGTCTAAACTAGGAAAGGGAAAAGTTTAGTTGCTAGGTCTTTTGTCCAAATGTGGAGTCAAAATCTAGGCTAAAAAAAATAGGCATGTGATAGGACTTTTGGCTAAACAACATCAAAAGCTAAACTTGAAACAAAGGCTGATATGATTTGATTTAATCTAACAAGTTTGGAAATAACTTTGACATATACTCGACACATGGAATCAAACATAAACATGATCAGTTAGCATAAGGCATAAGGCAAAAGGCTTTTGGATAAAGGTTGTGTTCTCCTAAATAAAGGCACAAATAATGATGAATATAGGCATTAAACAAACAAACCATCAATAGTTTTCAAATTTGGGTAATCGATTAACCAAAGTCATGCAACCCAAAAGAGAAAGATCTATGTATCAACCCCATGAATTAAGGCCTAAACAAAAATCAATCAATATTTGAATCCAAACTTGAAAAGGCTAATTGAAAACTCAATGATGAAAATTAGGTTTTGACCAAACAAGCTAGATAAGATTGGACAATATGATGGCACAATACAAATGTCTGAATGGTATACATGACATGGTTTGAAACAATGGTTTTTGGTGCAAGGTAAACTAGTCTTGAAACACATTGAACAACCTAATGGTGCAAGCATGCTTAGATGATGTGGTCAATACTATGTTTCAAAGACTCAAAGGCAAAATGATTTTACATGATTTGGGTAACATAACGTTACCCTCTGCAACTCAAATGACACACAAAAAATAAGTTTAGCAAAAATTTCAAGGCATAAGTGTGGTGTAAAACGACCAACATAATACATTTTTAGACAAAAGAGTGACGTATAGACAAATTGGTTTTGACATGGATTTATGAACAAATAAACAAGTTTTAGTCTCAAAACATATCAAATGAGAAAATGATCCAAAAATACACTAAGTATAATTTTCCAAATCCTAACAAGGGTATGGAAAAATGGGGTTGACTAAAACTAGCATAGTTTTGATCATTCTAGGGGAATCAATTGCACAATGAATTTCACACTAAACAATACAAAAGAAAAGCATGAAAATTGGGTGATCATAACATTGGCTAGTTGTAAAAAGGTCTAGTCCTTTTTATAACCACTACATCTTGTTGTTCACTCAGTGTAGTGCGATGTCCAAATATAGATACATCCCATGTGTAACTCCAAAGGAGTAAGTGAAGTCAATGTCAGGAGATGAAACCCTAGGTCAAAGCTTCCCTAAAGAACTCATAGGAGGTAATTATGTCCCCCTTGCAAGCCAAGTTTTCATGAAAATAAAAGACTAATAGAAATACTTTAGGGTCATTTTCAAGGTCACCCAAACTTCGATGAGTTTTTGGGGAGTGCTTGAGATGACATTCTTTCTAAGCCTTGGACTAAGCTATTTGCAATAGGAATGGCACTTTTGATTCTAAGGATTCCCTATAGGGGAAAAATGGAAGAGCATACATGCAACATCCCTCTTTTTTCCAAATAAAAATTTGATTGAATAACTATTGCAAATAAGAATTGACAAGTGTGTTCAATTTTAAGCCCAAACTAAAAGATTTGGTGGTGTTCTTTTGACCCCTTAGTCTTAGTAGCAAACTTTGAAAACATTCACCAAAAACATCAAATTCTTTATTAAACACCCAAAACAAGGTTCCTAATTTGATTTTTAAGCATGCAAAGGTGATTGAAACATGTTTTGAGCAAATATCAAGCTTGGTCCTACAAAAAAAGTGTTAGCATGTCCTTTAGCTTTGAAGCTCTTATTGGTTTGAAATAATGATCTTTGAAAAAATAGCTCTCAAGTCTATGTTTTTGGAAAAACACAGTGACCAACATCAGTTATATACAATCGATGAAAGTTACCTTGGATAACCAAAATATAATTGATGTTGGTTTTGCTAACCAATGTCAGTTAATCTATATAACTGATGTTGGTCTTACTTGCAGATGTCAGTTACTGTGTAAAACTGTGGCAAAAAAAAAATGAAAAAATAAAGTTAGAAACTCATTTTGCATGAGTTTTAAGGGTCCAAATAAATATTTTAGAGTTGATGAAATGATCTTCTTTAGGTGTGAGATGCATCTAGTCCCACTAGGCATGCTATTATGTGATCTAGGAATTTGACTCAAGAGAGGATGGTTAGCATGGTGTTAGTTCTAACATCAGTTATATACAATCAATGAAAGTTACCTTAGATAACCAAATTATAACTGATGTTGGTTTTGTTAACAAATGTTGGTTAATCTATATAACTGATGTCGGTCTTACTTGCAGATGTCAGTTACTATGTAAAACTGTGGCAAACAAAAATGAAAAAATAAAGTTAGAAACTCAATTTGCATGAGTTTTAAGGGTCCAAATAAATATTTTAGAGTTGAAAAATGATCTTATTTAGGTGTGAGATGCATCTAGTCCCACCAAGCATGCTATTATGTGATCTAGGAATTTGACTCAAGAGAGGATGGTTAGCATGGTGTTAGTTCTAACATGAAAATAAAATGAAAGAAACACACTAATAACATAAAATCTCTAGGCTTAGACACTAGGGAGAGCTTAGTTAACAAAAACAAATAATAAACACAACTAAAAATTGAGGAATAAAACACAAGAATTCCTTCACTTTCCTTGGATGCTCCAAATGTCTTTGTAGTAGTGGCTTGCTCAGCTTGTGCTCATGAAGTCCTTGGCAATGGAAGCTTGGCTACCTCCATCTCTCTTTGGCACCTTTGGCTTGTGGCTTGGCTTGGATTGAAATCAATTTAGAATGATAACACTAATTGCAATGGCTTCTTGAAGATATCTGTGCATTATAACTTTGCACCAAAATATCTTAGAAATGATGTTCATAGCCTCTCTATTTATAGATTTTTGAGAATGTCTAGAATCAACCTAAACCATCCATCCTAAGATTGAGATGTGTGGTTGAGGATTAATTCAATTTTTGTAATTAAGTTTGTAATATGCTCATCAATATTTGGGATATAGGAGAAATTAAGAGGCATGGAGGGCTTTGATGAGGTATGGGAGGCATGAATTCTGATATTTGTGGCATTTATGGCCTAGGGATGTCTTCCTTAGAAATGAGGTCACTTGATGATGAAGATATTCAATATTCATTTCCAAAAAAATTATTCAACAAGTTTCCATGGAGTTCTTAATTAGGCCTTGATTTGGGTTAATTAGCTCTTAAGCATGTTTAAGCACTTTGTGCACAAATTACCCAAATTGATTAGAATGTCTTGTTATTGGTCCAAAATTCAACTGGATTAGAATTAGAAGTCAACGTCAGATGCATTGGAATCATATTCCCATTTAGGATATTACCAATAAGAAATAACAAATGCATGCATCTTGTGTAAGAGATTTGATAGTAAAGAGCAATCCAGAGCACTTAGGTGCAAAATTGGCATTTTGACTCAAAATGGTCTGATCAATGTTAGTTGGCCCATAAATTACATTGCCCTATTTAGGGATACCCTAGCCAAAATTGGAACTTGAATATGTTAGTTTTACATCATTTAGCGTGTTTTAGTGTTTTTAGGCCAAATTATGCATTTTAGGTGGAGATTAGTCAAAACATGATTAGAGGTTATCGGTGGCTAGTTTTAGGTGTCTACAAGGACGTGAATCTCCATACTAGCAGGTTGCCCAAATTCATTTTTCTCTTTTATACCATATTAATCTTGCTTCATGAGTACAGATTTAATGTGTAAGCCCCATATTTCTATTTTCCATCATATTCCTATCATTAGATCAATGATTATAACCACCTCTAGGCAAATCATTATATCTCATCTGATTTGTGATGCCAATTATTCTAACAACTATTGGGAAAATCATTATGTATCATTTCACCTACAGAGCTGGTGATTATAACCACCTATAGGCAAATCATTATGTTTTGATCTATCTAGATGTTACATATTATAACTACTTATGGGTAAGTCTTTATCATTTTCTACCCAACTAGGGCATGCTTTTATTGTGATAATGTTTATAACTACCTTTGAGCAAACCATTATCTCTATACACCTAACTAAGGCATATTTTTATCCTACCAATGATTATAACTATGTGTGGGCAAATCATTGTTTTCCCTTTCATGATTATAACTGCCTTTGGGCAAATCATTCTCTTGATAACCCAAGATTTTTTCAAAGATTATAACTGCCATTGTGAAAATCATTACCTTTTTTGTCCCACCTATGCCGATGATTATAACTACCTGTGGGCAAATCATCTTATTTATCTACCTAAATGGGGCAGCTCTATATGCCACTGATTATAAATGCCTCTAGGTAAATTAAAATTTTCCACCCCATTTAATATTTTTTGGTCCCAATGTTTCTTTCTTTTGAGGGCATCGATGACCCTTTTTATCAGTCTCTCCCTCAAGGGGGCATCTACAGTTAATCCATTACTATTGAAGTAGTAGACATAAAGGACCTTTTCATTTTTTGAGAATACATTATTGTGCCTATAGCTTGTAATACCTTTTCAAACAAGGGCAAATTGTAGAAATATAAAACTAGCCACAACTGGCCTTTGATTGGACTTCATATTGATTCCTACCAACCATTACAAATTAAGCCTAGGAATCAATGAACATCCCAAATTTGCTTATGCATTATTCATTAAAGCTCAAAATCCATGTTGAGAGATCCCTAATATGGGTATCATATTGTATTCAACAATAACCTCTCACAAATTTATCCCTAATCACCTTGAGGCATCACTCATATTAATTTAGCTTATGGTCTTATTAGGTGGGGTACTTCCACACTTAAATAAATATTGAAAGAGATAAAAGGATAATCAAAATCAATTAACAAGCTAAACCAAATTAAATGCCTAGTTGAATTATCTATTTGAAATTAATGAATATATAAAAAAGGAAATTCAAAAACTCAAAATATCCTAGCCTTTCATCATTGCCTTTATGAGTTGTCAAACTCTTTAAAAATATCTTAAAATATCTATTTTGGAGAGCCATGCCTAGTAATTTCAATTCATAATTACTTGACAACTATTAACTCTATTGTAGTTAAATTTTACTCACTTAGGTTTAGTTTGAACCCATTCGAGGCCTTAACTCAACCCTAACTCACCTTGGGTGATAGTTAATTTCTAAGCCTATAAATACAAGGCTATGATATTTGAATTCTAAGCTCTCATAAGCCAAAGTTATAATTCTAATTTAGAGAGAGATAAGCTTTGCAATAGTTTTATAATGCCAAAATCTTGAGCCAAACAATCACAAGCCACATTAAAGCCAATGGTGCTAAGGAAAGAAGGAGCCAACAAGCTTCATTTTCCAAAGACTTATTGATGCACAAGCAGAACAAGCCACTCAACAAAGCATTTAAAGCTCCCAAATAAGGTAAAAGGATTTGTGTCTTATATGTTTTAGTTGTGCTTTCATCTATATTTTGTTACTAAACTCTCCCTACATTCTAGGTTAGGAGTGGAAGTAATAGTGTGTTTTTATTTGAGTTTTCACTGCTTGAACTAACACTATACTAACATCCCTTCTTAGATTCCTATGATCATAGAGGTAACTATTTATGGATATTTATAGCCATATGAACACTACAAGCATTTAGAAGCTGAGTATGAAAGATACAACTACCATTTTGGCCTAGACCTAGTACCCAAGAAGGACAAAGATAAAGAGATACTTATTGCATTACCAAATGCCAATTATATATACCTTGATAGCCTTGCCTTGTCTTCACATACATCTCCTATTGAAATGTCTAGCTGGGTATTTGACCCATGACACGTTCCATATTGCCAAGCTTCCACAAAACCCCAAGTCCCTTGGAAGACCTAAAGTTAATTGAAATTGCATGGAATGGTGATGAAAGGGAAAGGAAAGATTTATAGCCCAAAACCTATTATTTTCACAAAAACCACTAGCCAATGATGATTCCTAGTTATACAATGACAAATTGGTTGATTGCTACCATAGTCCAAAATATCCCATCCCTAACAGGATCATGGATAACCATGCCTATGAAGGAGGAGGCTTGGGGTCAAATCAAATGGGTACTTTTGAACCCATTTCAATGACCAGATATAAAAGAACCTATGGTTTCAAATTTAAACCAGTTGGGGGTGACCCCACATATCATATTTATGTTCCAACACTAATGACTAGTGATGATGATGCTGACAATGAAGTAGAGTCTAATCATAGTATTTATAAAGACCTTGCCAATACCAACCTATTTAAAACATATACCATTTGCACCATTATGCCAATAATACACTTCCCCTTTATCATCCTCAACTTATAGACTGGGACTACACGATTCCACATTACATTTATAGGAGTTTGAGAATGATGAGGCTTTTTGTGATTTTTTAGGCCTAAGAGCCAATGTTCCATTGGGAGACCACAAACAAGGGTTCTCTATCAAACTGGATCCTACAACCTATTTTGTAGAGTGGGTGAACACCCTTAGCCAAAAATTAAAAAATAAAACATTGAGGTCGCAAAGTGAAAACCTCTTTGAGGTGATTTTAGACTAGGGTAAAAGTAAAGAGAAAGGCTAGTCTTTTAGTGAAAACCTATTTCAGGCACCACTAAATGGGGGTGTTCACCTTTCCTCAAATGAAGCTCATGAGACCACCAATGATGAACTTGTTTTTGGGTTTGAGTTTAGTATAAAGGAACAACATGCCTTTGATCATATTGTCCAAGATTGTCCTATAACATTTTTTACATGGCCATTACTACCATTAGGGGATTCAAATTCATCCTATTTAGGAGAGTTTGAAGAAACCAGTCTGACTAGAGGACTTTGCCATTATAGGCCAATTAACATCCTTGGTAACCATTCTGTAATATGGATCAACTCTCCTAGTAGAAGATACTATAGAAGTCAACATTGGGACTCTAGATGACCTAAAGTATATAAAATTAGGTGCATCCCTTACTGAGGAGAAACAAGATTTTTTTACAATCCATTTGAGGTATTTTGTTGATATTTTGCATGAGATTATTCATACATGTCAGGTTTGGACCCTGCCTTGGTTGTACACTACCTTGTTGTACATCCTAATGCCAAACTCATAAAGCAAAAACTGCATAAGATACATCCTCATATTATTGTTTTAGTTAAGAAAGAGTTAGAAAAAATCTTGGAAGTGATATGTATCTAATTGATCAAATATTTAGAATGGATATCAAACATTTGCATGTTAGTAAAAACTAGAAGCGATCAAAAACTACACTAATTTTAGAGACATCAACAAGGCCTATCCTAAGGATGACTTTCCTCTATCAAATATTGACATGATAGTTGACTCCACAACTGGGTATGAAATGATTTCCCTTATGGATAACTTCTCAAGATATAACCAGATCAGGATCATGCTAAAAGACCAACACAAGACAATGTTCACCATTCCTTAGGGTATGTTTTACTATCAAGTTATTCTCTTCATCCCCAAGAATGTTGAGGCTAAATATCATAGAGATATGACTATTATATTTCATGACATGATGCATGATATTTTTGAAGACTATGTTGATGACATATTGGGTAAATCAAAGACCTGTGTAGATCATCCAATAGTACTATAAATAATATTTGAAAGGCTTCATGAGTATAAGGTTTGACATAATCCTAATAAGTGTATCTTTAGTGTTAGTTCAGGTAAATTGTTAGGCTTCATTGTCTCTAATTGAGGTATTGATCTGTAAACTACACTGATATACTCAAAGTGAAGTTTTAAATATGAATATTGAATTTCTCAAAACTTACCAAATTCTCAAAAAACTCAAAAGAATTTGCAAAATGTTTTGGCATAAAATGTTCTCAGTTGTTGAACAATTTTTTTTAATAACGTTGTGTTATAATTGTCAAAATGAAAATTAATTCCATGAGTTCATTTACTAATTAATACCAAATCAGAAAACTGAAACAAATTAATGCATCAAATGACAATTACCAAAACACGAAAATGTGATAACAGAGTTCGGCTAAATAACTGATGCCTACATCTCTAGGTTCTCCAAAGGAGTGGACCATTTCCATTAAGGGCACTTCGAACACCTATAAACAATAAAAAAATTTCTTGCAAGTTGAACTCTCAATGTGAAAATTCACCTTCACCGTGACTGATAATCAAGCCCGGCACCTTCGAATTCTGCTAGTCTTCACACCTGCAAAGTTGCTTTCAAAGTCCTAAAAATCTCTAAAATGGGCTTAAATATACTCCTCCAATATGCAAATTAGATAAAAAGAGAATTAATACTATGTATTATGGCCATAAAATGGATAAAAATCCATTACATAAGCTTTCCCAAAGCTTTTATAAAGTCTTGGCCTCTTAAAATAAAAAACACAGTCTAGAATTCGATAACTTCAAGTAGAAATTCATGCCTTTAATAGCACTTAGACCTCCGCAGCTCAAGCGGTCAAAGCCAATCCCTTTTGGGCGACAGGTCAGAGGTTCAAAATTGGGCACCCTCTTTTTAGGCACGCTTTGCATGAAGTTTGAATTTTCCTCCTTGTTGGGTGTGTTCAGGCTCTCCTTTCTAGGCGCTTTGAAAACTTCTTGGGCGCATTTGTCCCACATGGCTGCACTTTGGAGATGGGGAAGGTTTGAAAAGTCCTTTGACCACCCACTTGTCACGTGGCTTCAGCCACATGGTTCCTTGGATGAAGCTAGGCCTGTGGATTCACCTAAAATCTCAGCCTCTTAACTCAGTCTTTCCCATGAATCATTCTCCCTTGCTCGTGCCACCTTGCTCAACACCTTGGTCAAAGAGCTTATCTCATGATGACACATGGAATGTTGATGACATGACATGCCATCAAACCAATTTATTTTTCAAGCATAGCTTTTGCCAAGTGTTGACCTTCGATAGGTACAAATTTCAAAAACACCTCGAAACACATGCCAAATGTTGCAAGTGACATTTTTGGACAAATCTTCAAATGGCCATAACTTTTGCATACAGTGTCCATTTTGCAAACTGTGAAAAGTGTCAGAAAGATATCGATGAGATATACAGTGTGCCACCACTAAAAATCAGACTTGAAACCATTATCAAAACTCAATTTCTGATCACACCTCCCCAATGGAAGGCTTTTGGTCTCCAAAAGTCCAATATCCCCTAAAACTGCAAACTGGTCTACTGCATCCATGAAAATAAAACCCAATCATAGAAAGAGGTATAAACAACTACATTAAAATGATTCACAATCAAACTACAAAAATGCCTAATCCAAAGGCATGAGTAAGTGAATTTGTAATTGCCAAAGTGATTACAACATACCAAAACTCCCTGCCAAAATGTCACATCCTGTAAAGTGGTGAATTGCCAAAAATTGAAACAACTCCCAATGTAACTACATGAAAAGTTTATAATGCTGACAACATACAATAAATGTTGTGGATGTGTTGCAATACAATGCCCTAGTATGGGACTTATATGCTAAGCAAATGCAAACAACCCAAAGTGTATGCTGCCTAACATCTAAACATGCCCATAGGGTCTTAACAATGCATCTATACATCCATGTGCCAAAAATAGATACATTCAAAATAGCAGTCAAATAAGTGTTGTAAGGATTCAACTCAACCTACAACATGCATTCTGCTATTATCTCCATGAGTTCAAGTCCTCTAGACAACACGCACAACATAAATAGGAGATTCAAAAACTTAGAGTTATCAAAAAGTGAGAATTGAAAAACATTATATGATAAACCTGTCTTGAAGTGTTCCCACCAACTCTAATCTACATCTTATCAAAGCTTGTTCATTCCCTTAGATGAATTCTTAACCATGATTTTCAAAAAGAATGTAGTGATAATTCACTTAACCATTTCTTTCTTCCTATTGAAATTGATTTCCTTAGTGGATTCCTTAGCAATTGCATATTGTTGATTTAACCTCTTAAATGGATTTTCACTTGTAGGTTTTACCTTATCCTGGGTTGTATTGTCAACTACATTATGGATGGAATTATCTTCATTAACCTTAGTGAAAGGTTTGTAAATCATCTTAGTTGTAACATTACTTGAATGTGAAGATGAATGAAGCTTAAAACATCTATCAATCCTGTGTCCACTCACTTTATAATGAGTTCAAACTTCCTTCTTAGGTGAGGGTCCCCTTTTGCCAATTCCAAAATTAACATAAGAATGGTCTTTAAAACATGCAATCTACTTCAACAAAGCATTTCATTTCCAACAAGTCTTAGCACTATGGTTATTCATCTCAAAAAAAGTGCATGGAAATGATTACATTATCTTCTGTACATTATATCCAAACTTCTTAAATATATCAATTGGATCAGAATTTTATTGTAAGAATTAGGAGGTGGAATCTCAATACCTCTTTTACCTTTACACCTTTGAACTAGTGTCCTAGAACCTTCACTATTGGAAGCTCATCTTCCTTTAGCAATGGAAGAAACTTCTCCATCATCCACCTGCACACTAGTATAACCCAAACTTTCATGAAGAGGTCTATGCTCAACCTAAATTGGGTTAGTTATACCTTGGCTATTTCTACCAAGTCCTCCTCCATTATAACCCATTTTAAACAACAATTTAGATCTTATGCCCTTAGTGTATCTTTCAAAATCACCAAAAACAATATTACTAGAATTTGAATCTGAAATGGTGGAAGAAGATGAAGATTCATGTGGTGAAAAACTTACACTAAACTCAGTCATAGTTTCTACATATGAAGTTGAAGGCTTTACCTTTTCACACTCACCACATTGCAATCTAATCAAGAGCTCATCCTTGGATTCAAGCTCCAATTTTAACTTTGCCACTTACAGTTCAAGTGCAAATTTTTGGCATTTAAAGATTGCATTTTCATCTTTGATGACCTCAATCTGTGACAACTTGCCCATGGTTTCCTACAAACAACTAATTTCACACTACACACCACAATAATAGTTAATCTGTAAACCAATAATCCAACTATTTTGGAAGCAACTATCAATACACAACTAGAAGCAATCCCTGCATTCTAACCACTCTGATACCAACTTTATCCGTAAACTACACTGATATACTCAAAGTGAAGTTTGAAATATGAATACTGAATTTCTCAAAACTTAACAAATTCTCAAAAAACTCAAAAGAATTTGCAAAATGTTTTGGCATAAAACGTTCTCAATTGTTGAGCCAGTTTTTTTAATAACGTTGTGTTATAATTGTCAAAATGAAAATTACTTGCATGAGTTCATTTACTAATTAATACCAAATCAGCAAACTGAAACAAATTCATGCATCAAATGACAATGACTAAAACACGAAAATGTGATAATGGAGTTCGGCTCAATAACTAATGCCTACATCTTTGGGTTCTCCAAAGGAGTGGACTATTTCCATTAAGGGCACTTCAAACACCTCGAAACAATAAACAACTTTCCTGCAAGCTGATCTCTCAATGCAATAATTCACCTTCACCGTGACTGATAATCAATCTCGGCACCTTCGAATTCCGTGAGTCTTCACACCTGTAAAGTTGCTTTCAAAGTCCTAAAAATCTCCAAAATGGGCTTAAATATACTCCTCCAATATGCAAATCAGATAAAAAGAGTATTAATACTATGTATTATGGCTAGAAAATGGATAAAAATCCATTATATAAGCTTTCCCAAAGCTTTTATAAAGTCTCAGCCTCTTAAAATAAAAAACACAGTCCAAAATTTGATAACTTCAAGTAGAAATTCATGCCTTTAATATCACTTAGACCTCTGCACGTCAAGTGGTCAAAGCCTATCCATTTTGGGCAGTAGGTTAGAGGTTCAAAACTGGGCACCCTCCTTTCTAGGCATGCTTTGCATTAAGTTTTAAATTTCCTCCTTGTTGGGCACGCTCAGGCTCTCCTTTGTCCCACATGGTTGTGATTTGGAGATGGGGAAGGTTTGAAAAGTCCTTTGGCCACCCACTTGTCATGTGGCTTCAGCCACATGGTTCCTTGGATGCGGCCAAGCCTATAGATTCACCTAAAATCTCAGCCTCTTAACCCAATCTTTCCCACGAATCGTTCTCCCTTGCTCACACCACCTTGCTCACCACCTTGGTCAAAGAGCTTATCTCATGCTGACACATGGCATGTTGATGATGTGACATGTCATCAAACCAAGTTTTTTTTGAAAACATAGATTTTGCCAAGTGTTGAACTCTGATAGGTCCAAATGTTGAAACCACCTCAAAACATGTGCCAAATGTCGCAAGTGACATTTTTCAATAAATCTTCAAATGACCATAACTTTTGCATACGGTGTCTGTTTTACAAACCGTGAAAAGTGTCAAAAAGTTCTCAATGAGATATATAGTGTGCCACCACTAAAACTCAGACTTGAAACCATTATTGGAACTCAATTTTTGATCACACCTCCCTAATAGAAGGCTTTTGGTCTCCAAAAGTCCAATATCCCCTAAAACTACAAACTGGTCTACTGCATCCATGAAAATAGAACCTGATTATAGAAAGAGGTATAAACAACTGCATTAAAATTATTCACAATCAAACTACAAAAATTCCTAATTCAAAGGCATGAGTAAGTGAATTTGCAAATGCTAAAGTGATTACAACATACCAAAACTCCCTGCCCAAATGTCACATCCTATAAAGCAAGGAATTGCCAAAAACTGAAATAACTCCCAATGTAACTACATGACAAGTTTATAATGCTGACAACATACAATAAATGTTGTGGCCATGTTGCAATACAATGCCCTAGTATGGGACTTATATGCTAAGCAAATGCAAACAACCCAAAGTGTATGCTACCTAACATCTAAACATGCCCATAGGGTCTTAACAATGCATCTATACATCCATGTGCCAAAAATAGATACATTCAAAATAGCAGTCAAATAAGTGTTTTAAGGAATCAACTCAACCTACAACATGCATTCTGCTATTATCTCCATGAGTTCAAGTCCTCTAGACAACTCGCACAACATAAATAGGAGATTCAAAAACTTAGAGTTATCAAAAAGTGAGAATTGAAAAACTTTATATGATAAACCTGTCTTGAAGTGTTCCCACCAACTCTAATCTACATCTTATCAAAGTTTGTTCATTCCCTTAGATGAATTCTTAACCATGCTTTGCAAAAAGAATGTAGTGATAATCCACTTATCCATTTCTTTCTTCCTAGTGAAATTGATTTTCTTAGTGGATTCCTTAGCAATTGCATATTGTTGACTTAACCTCTTAAATGGATTTTCACTTGTAGGTTTTACCTTATCCTGGGTTGTATTTTCAACTACATTATGGATTGAATTAGCTTCATTAACCATAGTGAGAGGTTTGTAAATCATCTTAGTTCTAACATTACTTGAATGTGAAGATGAATGAAGCTTAAAACATCTATCAATCCTATGTCCACTCACTTTACAATGAGTACAAACTTCCTTCTTAGGTGAGGGTCCCCTTTTTCCAATTCCCAAATTAACATAAGAATGGTCTTTAAAACATGCAATATGCTTCAACAAAGCATTTCGTTTCCAACAAGTCTTAGCACTATGGTTATTCATCCCATAAAAAGTGCATGGAAATGATTGCATTATCTTCTATACATTATATCCAAACTTCTTAAATATATCAACTGGATCAGAAGATTTAGTGTAAGAATCAAGAGGTGGAATCTCAATACCTCTTTTACCTTTACACCTTTGAACTAGTGGCCTAAAACCTTCGCTATTGGAAGCTCATCTTCCTTTAGCCATGGAAGAAACTTCTCCATCATCCACCTGCACACTAGTATAACCCAAACCTGCATGAAGAGGTCTATGCTCAATCTGAATTGGGTTAGTTATACCTTGGCTATCTCTACCAAGTCCTCCTCCATTATAACCCATTTTAAACAACAATTTAGATCCTATGCCCTTAGTGTATCTTTCAAAATCACCAAAAATAATATTACTAGAATCTCAATCTGAAATGGTAGAAGAAGATGAAGATTCTTGTGGTGAAAAACTTACATTGAACTCAGTCATAGTTTCTACATATGAAGCTGAAGGCTTTACCTTTTCACACTCACCACATTGCAATCTAATCAAGAGCTCATCCTTGGATTCAAGCTTCGATTTTAACTTTGCCACTTACAGTTCAAGTGTAAATTTCTAGCATCTCAAGATTGCATTTTCATCTTTGATGACCTCAATCTGTGACAACTTGCCCATGGTTTCCTACAAACAACTAATTTCACATTGCACACTGCAATAATAGTCAATCTGCAAACCAATAATCCAACTATTTTGGAAGCAATTGTCAATACACAACTAGAAGCAATCTCTACATTCTAACCGCTCTGATACCAACTTGATCCATAAACTACACTAATATACTCAGATTGAAGTTTTAAATATGAATACTGAATTTCTTAAAACTTAACAAATTCTCATAAAACTCAAAAGAATTTGCAAAATTTTTTGGCATATAACATTCTCGGTTGTTGAACCAATTTTTTTAATAACATTGTGTTATAATTGTCAAAATGAAAATTACTTGCATGAGTTCATTTACTAATTAATACCAAATCAGCAAACTGAAACAAATTCATGCATCAAATGACAATTACCAAAACATAAAAACATGATAACGGAGTTTGGCTCAATAACTGATGCCTACATCTCCGGGTTCTCCAAAAGAGTGGACCGTTTCCATTAAGGGCACTTCAAACACCTGGAAACAATAAACAACTTTCCTACAAGCTCATCTCTTAATGCGAAAATTCACCTTCACCGTGACTGATAATCAAGCCCGGCACCTTTGAATTCTGTGAGTCTTCACACCCGCAAAGTTGCTTTCAAAGTCCTAAAAATCTCTTAAATGGGCTTAAATATACTCCTCCAGTATGCAAATCAGATAAAAAGAGTATTAATACTATGTATTATGGCCAAAAAATGGATAAAAATCCATTACATAAGCTTTCCCAAAGCTTTTACAAAGTCTCAGCCTCTTAAAATAAAAAACACAGTCCAGAATTTGATAACTTCAAGTAGAAATTTGTGCCTTTAATAACACTTAGACCTCCATAGCTCAAGTAGTCAAAGCCTATCCCTTTTGGGTGGTAGGTCAGAGGTTCAAAACTGGGCACCCTCCTTTCTAGGCACGCTTTGCATGAAGTTTGAATTTTCCTACTTGTTGGGCGCACTCAGGGTCTCCTTTCTAGGCGCTTTGAAAACTTCTTGGGCGCATTTGTCCCACATGGCTACGCTTTGGAGATGGGGAAGGTTTGAAAAGTCCTTTGGCCACCCACTTGTCACGTGGCTTTAGCCACACATTTCCTTGGATGCAGCTAGGCCTGTGTATTCACCTAAAATCTCGGCCTCTTAACTCAGTCCTTCCCACGAATCGTTCTCCCTTGCTCTCGCCACCTTGGTCAAAGAGCTTATCTCATGCTGACACGTGGCATGTTGATGACGTGACATGTCATCAAACCATTTTTTGTTTTACAATCATATTTTTTTCCAAGTGTCGACCTCTGATAGGTCCAAATTTTGAAACCACCTCGAAACACGTGCCAAATGTTGCAAGTGATATTTTTTGACAAATCTGCAAATGACCATAACTTTTGCATACAATGTCCATTTTGAAAACCGTGAAAAGCATCATAAAGCTCTCGACCAAGATCTAAAATGTGCCACCACTAAAACTCAAACTTGAAACCATTATCAAAACTCAATTTCTGATCAAGTATTGAATTTGATCTTGCCAAGGTACAAGCCATTATCAATATGCCACCACCTTCCACTTTAAAGCAAATCCGTAGTTTGTAGGGTAAAATATAATCTATTAGAAACTTCATTTCATAGTTTGTTGATAAATGCCACCCCTTCACTCACTTGTTAAAGAAAGGTGTTACATTTCTTTGGGATAAAGAATGTTAGAAAGACTTTTAGTGCCTGAAGGTATATCTTGCCAATCCACATGTTCTATTACCACCAATGCCAGGGAGGCCAATTTTGCTATACCTATTTGCTAGTAAAAAATCCCTAGGGGTAAGTTAGCTCAACATGATGAAAATGGGAAAGAACATGTCATTTACTATCTAAGCCATAAATTGGTCGTGTATGAATATAATTATACACCAATAGAAAAAACTTGTTTAGCTATGGTCTTTATAGGCTAGAAGTTACGTCATTACATGCTTAACAACAAGACTATAATCATTGCCAAAGTAGATCCACTAAAATATCTACTATCAAATATAACTTTACAAGGCCGCATGAGTAAATGAATCACATTGTTGAGTGAGTTTGAGATTGAGTATGTCAATAAGAAGGCCATAAAGGGATACATACTTACAAACCAACTTGTTGAAGTTCCCCATTTAGATATCAAACCACTCACTTTTACATTTCTAGATGAGTCCATCATGACCATCATAGAAATATCTCCTGAGGAGCAATAATGGAAGTTATATTTTGATGGGTCATTCACATCTCATGGATCAGGTGCAAACCTATTATTTATTATATCGTAAGGGGATCTTGTTCCTAAATCATTCCACATCAGCTTTCCTTGTGCTAATAACATAGTTGAATACAAAACACTTAATTTAGGGATTTATCAAGTAGTAAAATGGAACATTCAACATCTTTTGGTTCATGTTGATTCTCAATTAATCATCAATTAGGTTACAAACCACTTTTAGACCAAATATGATAAGTTCATACCATATAAGGTCATGGTGGACACTCTCAAATACCATATTGCCCACATACAATATGAACACATACTCAAGCTAGTAATAGAATAGAAAATGCCATGACTACTACCAGTTATTTGATCTATAACATAGATAAGGCAAAATACTATCAATTCCTTGTTGAATGTCTTCTAGTGCCTGGTCATGAACCTTTGAATATTTTAATGATTTGTGATATTATTGGTCCTGGTTATATTTAGGATTCAAACCTATATAACTACCTTCATGATCACATCCTTCTAATAGACCTTTCACATAAACAACAAAAAGCCTTTACACATCAAGCCTCTTGATATACCTTAATTACCCCAACACTTTACCACAAAATATTTGATGGAACTCTAATTTATTATTTAAATTTGGTAGAAGCCACATTAGCATTGAGGGAAGTTCAAGAAGAAATATGTGGATCCCACACCAATGGGGTTATCCTTGCCAAAAATTTCTTACGTATAACTTACTATTGGCCAACTATGGAAGCAAATGCAACTGTTTATGTAAAAAGGTGGGACAAATGTCAAGGACATGCCAATTTGATTCATGCTCTAGATAAAACACTCAAACTTATGCTTACACCATGGTCATTTTCAACATGGGGACTTGATCTCATTAGGAATATTAACCCCACCTCATCTGGTGGCCATAAACACATCCTTACTACCACTGAATATTTCACTAAGTGGGTTTAAACTATACCCCTCACTTATGTAACTAGAAAATAAATTTCTAAATTCATGTTCAACCATTTCATGTGTCACTATGGTATCCCATCTTACATTATGTCTAATAATGGTATATCATTCAAGAAAAAAGATGTCAAAGCACTCTATGCTGAATACAACATCACCCAAAAATTTTCCACTACATATTACCCACAAGGTAATGACCAAGCACAAGCATCTAATAGGACCATTGCCAATATTCTTAAGAAGATTGTCAATGATGCTAGCTATAATTGGCACTTGTAGATCTTTGATGCCCTTTGGGAATATCTTACTAATTACCATACTCTAATAGGAGCCAAACCATATTCCCTAGTCTATGGTACTGGGCCATTCTTCTCATAGAATTTGATTTACCTTCTCTATGTATTTCATTAAAATACATATTGGATGATGAAGATTACATACTAACTTGCCTGTAAGGGCTAGAGTTATTGGATGAGAAGCACATGATGGTTGTAAATAACTTTCAAGCATATCAAAACTAGTAATGTGGTCAATATAGCCAATATGTCAAACATAGAGAATTTAAGCTTGGTGATCTTGTCCTCAAAGAAAACCATAAGAACACCATGACTGAGAAAAAGAAGAAAGGCAAGTTCAAGCCTAATTGGATAGGCACTTATGTCATTATGGCTAATTAAGGCTCTAGAGCATACATGTTTGCTACACCAGATGGAGATGTTCTTGATGAGCCCATGACCATAATACACCTCAAACATTATTTTACTTGAGAGACCTGAAGTATTGTCTACGAGGATCATTTACATTGTACTGTAATATCATCTTCCTTATATTTTACTATATACCATTCCATATATACCTTTACTATTGACCAAAGTTATTTTACCCTCCCTTCCCACCCTTTTTAACCTTAGTTCTGATCCATTGGTTCTTTAGGCTCCTTAAATGATTGGACTTAGATGAAATTTTAGCAGTTGATTCAATATTCTACAAAGAGGTTGTATCTTAAATCAACATGACATTAGTTTGGCAATTACATTCTTCATTATTGTCATGTTCTACCTCATTTCTAGTGCTACTAATTATAATTGCCTTTTGGAAAATTAATATCATTAAACCATGCTATTATTTCCTAATTATAATTTCTTGTGGATAAATTAGGAACATCATGTTTACCATGCATTGGCACATCACCTTGCTAATCCTATTGTTATATTGTGTCATTTGCCTAATTCATGAACTTTTTATTAACTAGTTGGATTCCTCTATTGTAAGGCAGAACTGTAGTGACTTGAGTCCCTTTTAGACTATGTAAGTAGTGCTCAATTTATGTTTAGGTTAGCTCAGTCACCCCTTACCATGCTCTTGTCATTTTGTGAATAACCTAAGTCACTCTCTCACCATTTTATGAGTTGGACCATTTCATCTCTCATAATTCTCAATCGAGTTGAGACACTTATAAAATTATAAAAACATTGGTAAATGACCTAGAAAAACCTTAAAATTATAAAATTATGAAAATTGTCTTAAAATTTCCTCACAAGATATAAATCCATCTAAATTTTTTGGGATGGTCCATCTTATTTATTAAATTTATTTCTAGGTCACCTTGGTCTTTTTCCTCCCATTTTTAGGAGAACTACATTAACCTGAGGTCTGCACAGATTATGTAGGTAACACTTAGATACATGGACTATCTCAGGGTAACTTAGGTGCACCTTCCTTTCTTTTTTGACTACTTCTTTACCTTAAGGATTTTGGGACTCCTAGCTATTTCATAAGTAACCACTTATCCTTTAGTTTCTCCATCCTTATTGACCTTAGTCGTACACTCGCCATTTTGTAAGTTCATGTTGTGAGCATTATGTATTCAACTTTGATACAGTAATGATCACTTGGATTCATATTATGCTCTCACCATTTTATGAGTGTTATTTATTTCAATGTTGTCACCATTTTATGAGCTCATTCTCCTTCTCAACCTTTGACGGAGTCAACATTATGAACCTAGTTCATGTGTGAGCACTTATCTATTATCTTTTAGTGTAGTTTTATCTTAAACCATACTCTCTCACACTTGCATAATTTATTTGTGTTGATGTTTTCATGATTGTGTAATGTCATCCCCTCTTTTATCACACACTCATTATTTTTCAAGACCATTCCCATATTCTTCTACATGTCACTCATGTTTCTCTATCATCAACTTATTCTATCCCATATCTTGGGAGAATTACATTTGGCCTAAAGTTCATAATAGATCCTATGTCTATGGAAGTATATAGGTAACATCCACTTGCCTCATGCATCTGGAGTCAACTTGGTTACCCCTTCCCTTTTATTCTATTCCCCTCATTTTATTTATTTGTTTCATTGTTCTTATAGCTTAGATGCAATGTTTGTCATCTTGTTTGTGTCATTATTTACTTATAGCTTAGGGGCAACCTTGTTTCAATTATTCCTACGTTGTTACACCTAATTTACCTCCAAGAATTATAATGGAACCACTAGGGTTTGGTAAGGGGATACATAGGGTGATAATAAAACACCTATAAGGATAATAGGCTTAGGGATGCTATGGGATACTTAAGATCTATAGAGGCTATTCGGTTTGCTAGCTTGCACCAAGATATAAACTGAATTGTAAACTAAGTTAGGGATAGTATGATCAAGTGCATAAAGGACACATGCATATCTAATGGGTATAACCATAGTAAATCAAACAACTAAAATAAGAAACCTACATGCATACAAATGAAAATGTTGAGTTGAGAGAACATCAAGCATAAGTTTAAAAGAGAGGCACTTTTTGGCCAAATGAGAGAAGAGAAATTAAATACATTTTAAATCAAGGGTCCAAGGGAATGCCTAATCTAATCGTAAGCTAGTTCTTTATTTTCAATACTATCTGATCCAAAACTTAGAAGCTTTGGTTGAAAGATAATTCAAGAAACAAGAAAAACACAATTGTAATAATGCTATCTCTTAGAAGAGATGTTTTATTGATCAAATTTGCAAACCCAAACATATGCCTATCTCTAAGAAGAGATGTCTAATTTCCATTTTAGGTTACATTTTCATTTATACACATTTCGAAGGTAGGAGGAGGATGTGGAAGGTCACCAATCTCAAGGGAGATTAAGTGGTTTGACTTCCATGATTTACAATAATACATAATTTGAGGAATTACTATTTTTAGAAACTTACTAATTTTAGATTACACTAATAAAATTGAAATTTAGGGCACTTCCATTTAGTTATCCTCATTCTTATCTTTCCAATGGTTCAAACAGGGAGTCAAATGGAGCTATGGTGTAAAAGTATGGCTCCCAAAAGTTCTACCACCAATTGGGGTAGAACCATCACCTGAATTGTCGCTTGAAATATTGCTCAGATCACTATCACTTCTTAATGATGAAATTTTATAGTTTAGCAAATAGGAGATTGTTTATGCAACTAAATAGAAGGTTTTGAGAAACTATAGATTCTACCATGCAATGAGAGACATTTAATAATCAAGCATGTTGTGTAATACAAGACATTTTCAATAATTAAAGATGTTTTAGATGCATTCAAATGCAAAATCTTTAGAAACTACCCTAGAAAATGCTCCAACTAAACTAGATTACTAAAACAATGAAAACCTAGCTAATACACTATTGTAAATAAAAGGGAATTTAACTTTACATAGTAAAGTGCCCTCATATCAAGCTCAAATATAATTATGCATAAATCTACCAACAAATTATCCAAGCTAGGAAGTAGTGAAGGAGGAAGACCAAGCTATATTATGCAAACATGGCCAAAATCTGGTTAAATGGGTCAATGAATTGAAACTAGTAAGTGGATCACATTATTTCTAAGGTTATTTGGAGAATTTAAGGTAATTTTTGACAAGATTAAATTATTCTACTACTTTAGTCTTATTAAGATTTCTAATGTTAAAGATGACACTTATCAACAAAGAGCAAATATAAAGGTGTTGTCCTTATAATGGGGATGTTTTAAGTCATCTAACACCTTGGTCATGACATCATTTTGTACATGACCATACACCTCCTTCAAATGTCTTATCATGTAACTAATTTTCAACATTGGATCTCTCTTTGTAACTACAATCTATCATTTTTAAATGCATAAATGAAGAGTTTTTGAGAGAGATGCCGTAAGAAAGGATGTGAAACATTTTTTAAACCTCTCTCATAGTTGTACAAGTCAAGGAAAGATAAATATTCATTGAGTTAATCATCTCTAGCATCTCAAAGAGGTAGAAAAGTCATAATATTGAGAAAAACATGCTTTTGGTGGTTTTGTGTAGAGTGTTTCCAATGTTTGACACGTGAAAACTTCTCCAAGTGTCCCCATGGTCTTCTCAAACTAAAATCCATGCAAGAAGTGGAGTTATAGAACCAAATAATGCAAAATCCCACTCCTTTTCTCCAATAGCTTTATTGGCTGCCCAAAATAGTCAAACAATTTTCACTTGGCATTCTAAGGAGGGAGAAAGTTGAGATCTAAGACACTGTCCACAGTAAGGTACCCAAATTCCATTCCACTTTGTGGTATTTATTGTGTGGATAATCTCCTTAACTTTATGAATAATCATCAAGAAGTTAAGAAACATAAAAGAGACTCAAAATTATACCATTGGTCAATTTTCCTCAAGTATAAAGTTATAAGATCAGATGAATGTGTGAGGGTGATTGGAAATGGTATCTTAAATATTATTTGATCCCTTAAATATCATTTTTCTCATGTTTATTCATTTTTGAGTTTGAGGTGTTGTCAAATAGTCTTGTTTTGATAGATGACTCAAGACAGTCTGGTTGCAAGATCTAGGAGTTATCTTGAATGCATTAAATGGATGAAATGAAATGTTTAGTATTTGAAAAAAATTATTTAAGACATCCAACCATATTAAAAAACCATTAATTCAATGATCCTCAAGAGAGAAAGAGTGTTTTGCATACATAGTTGGACTATGTGAGTTTGTAGATATAATTGAGAGATATCTTGTCAAGCAAGGTTTTATTTTCATTTTACACATTATTGAGTGGAATATATTATATTTAACCAAATTTAAGACCATCTTCATGGATTACAAGATTTAGAGGCTAGGTTTCCATAATTCTCCTTCTTCAGGCCAAAGCTAAAGAAGGTTTATGAACCTACATGTCTAAACCTATAGGTCATCATTGATGTCATCATTATTTATGAAGAGTGCATGTAGTCCTTATAAAATATGATATTATACT
Organism: Torreya grandis; assembly: GCA_037957365.1. Lineage (NCBI taxonomy): Eukaryota > Viridiplantae > Streptophyta > Pinopsida > Cupressales > Taxaceae > Torreya > Torreya grandis. The sequence goes on from JARHVA010000377.1 coordinate 4,083,867, forward strand.
CCATTTATTTCCAATAAAAATATCAAAACTTTATGTTTCAACTTATTTAGGTTCAAGAGAAGTAACTGAGTTCTAAGGCCACACTAGGCCATGTTATCAATCATAGTCATGCCTCTATAAGAACTTAACACTTATGACACTATTTTGGTATTCAAACTAATCATATTAAGATATGTCAATATGGTTCAGATACCCTATCTATCCTATGAAAACCATTTTCTAAATCCATCTTGTATTCAAAGGGGTTGTAGCCCAAGGAGGACTATATAGCTCAAGGTGATTGTGCTTCAAAGCATAAATAGTCAGAATTGTAAGTGTTTATCATATGATCCAAACCAAATTAAATGAAGATAAATAATTAAAATCAATTTCTATCTCAAAACAATGCTTAATAATTATTTTATCAAAGGGGAACTAAACAATTAAGAATTAACATTTTGCCCAAATGGCCACCTATAGGCCTCTAACAGGCAGTGGGGTCAAAAGTCATGTTGGTAATGGGTGATTGAGGTTTTATGGATGAATTAGGTCATGATATAATGTGTTTAAAATTTATAAAAATACAAATTCATTAAATAATTTTATTCTATCTTATGGAGTTCAAATTGGGCAAACTTACAATTAAGCAAACCCTAAACAAGCATCTACGAAACTGCTTATAGAAGAATGCAAGAGAGATGTGATTTTTGTTTGTGGATATGAAGTGGTAATAATTTAAATGATTCATAAAAATCATGTAAATATGCTAATATTATCTCAACATTGGTTTTAAGATGATTTAAGATAGTTATAGGGGTCAAAAAGCCTAATTAGGCCTAGAAGATCTAAATCTGCATACACAGGTCTGTAGGCAACAAGGTGAAGAAATATTTCAATGGTGAAGATAATATTAAAGGATAAATAATTTAATAAGTTTAATATTAATCCAATTAATCATTTTATATAGTTTTGGACTCCTTTAATAGTAAATAAAAGGGCAAACAGTCGTTGTTAGGATCATTGGCACCAAACTACCCTTAAACCCTGGTTATAGGATTTTAAAGGTGGAAGTGGGTTTGAAGAATGGAATGGGGTAGAGGAATAATTTAAAACCTCATAAAATTTTTAATATACCCAAAATGGGAATTTGGATCCAAAACCAAACAATTTTTCACCTTGTTATGCATAATCAACCTCTTTGAGCTCTTAAGTAAGCTTAATGGTTCAAAAATGGTCATCTTTTTTTGATCAAAACTATATGGAAAAGATGAATGGGAATCTAAGATCATTGGGAAATGTATATGTGGTTATATACATGAAATTCCTACATTGGTTCTCAATTTAAGGCCCATAGGTTTATGAATCATCGTTAAAAACCTAAACATCTCTTAAACCTTACTTAAACCCTAGTAAGAGCTTGATGGGAGAGAAGATCAAATTTATGGATCATAATGAATTTATTTGACCTAAAAAACACCTTAAATTTAGTCCTCACTCCAAGAGGGTCCTCACCATTCAATTTTATTGTACTTGCACTTATATGGATGCATTTAATGTTATACTTTTGTACAGTTTTAGGCTCAAAATAGGGTTTTTGGACATATCAGCTGATGGAAACCACTGGGGAGGTTGGTATAGAATGTCATATAGTTTTTTATAGCCAAAAATTTACTCTCCTACTTCTGAAAATTCTCCTATAGTCCAATTTCCAAATACAACACATAAAAGCTTATGAAAATGTGATATGGTCACCTAAAAGAGATAGAGCATCTGGGTTAGATCACTTGAAAGCCATGGGTCATATCACAACATGGTTTTTATGCTTTTAAATAGGTCTATACACCTTTAAAAAATTACTCATGGAGGTCTTATTACCATTACAATGGCTAATACCAAACAAATTAGACCTAATGGACTAACAAACCTATATGACTAAAGAAAAATAATCTATACCATGGCTAGGTGTAAAGAAAGGTGTCAATTGAAGACAACAGAGCATAAACAAGTTGAAAATAAGGCATAAAGTGTTTATTATGAGTTATAATATCAAATGAAACTTGTCATTCTTTAAATTTAATCATGAAGGCAATTTTAAATGGGTTGATGAGTTATCCAAGAAATTGAAGAGCCTCTTCTATACCATTACTCTAGAAGCTCATCATCAAGCATCCAACACATGCCAAAGAGATGGATGAAACTAATATTAGACCCTCATCTTAGACTATAATTGACTTGGATGAAGTTACACTTTTCATTGGAGTTACTCCTACAACTCTCTTCTCTCTCTCCTTCATTTCTCCTGTATATGCAACCTTGAATGGCTTGTAATGGATATTTTGGATAACTATGGTGAAGCCCTACTCAAATAAATACTTTTAATATGACTTTTAATTTGAATAAATATTATTCTTACCTTCTCATACACTTGAAACTAGTGTACTTATGTGATTGTTGATAAATGCTAGTAGTAGTGCTTTCACTCTATTTCATTTGTCCTCTCCTACCTCTTTGTAAATGGATTATCTTATTACATGTCACATGGTCAATTTGGATAGTTTTTCATAGTTTATAAGTGGATTTAAGTCATTATTTTCCTTCTTATACCTCTTGATCAACCCTTTTATTCAGTCCATTGTCTATGACCTCCATGTTGTAAAACTCATGCTGGAAGATCCTTGTTGAGTAGTGTGATTATATTCATGCTCAATTCATGTTCTTAGTGCATGATGGCCAAGTGGAGGGTGTTAATTTTGTGCATCACCTCCCTAGATTAGTTTAATTTTAGTTTCTCTTACCATTTTACCTTTCAAGCAACTTGTTTAGTTGTGGTTTTGGGGTGATAACATCAAGGGAGCTAGCCCTATCTAGAGATTCACCTTAATAATTAGGCCACCCATAGCCTAAAGGTATCTCCATGCTCTCACTTAAGTGAAGAGGCTTGAACAACTTCCTCAAGGGTGCATATTTTGATGATAATATGTACCACTAGGTGTACGTATTCTTATGATCCTTTTTGGGTTTCCATTTCCTTTTATTACAATCACGCTAATTGATACATACATTGACTATTTTTTTGTACATATACCCAAGTTGTTGACATATGAATCATGAGTGAACCAAAACATAATTCAAAATATTCATCCTTTCATCCCACTATTAGGTAATGTTAAGATATGCACTAAAATATTTATTTTCCTTTGATACAAATGCATGTATCCATGCATACACATCAAAGTGGGGCACTATGTAGACACTTAATTTTGGTACACTACCCTCTTTTATTGTGTCTTTTTTATGCTTTAGCACATTTGGGCCATTAGCATACATGTAGATATTTTTGGAGACTTTCCATTGACATGAGATGCTCCATAGCCTTTTCCCTCCATATTTCCTCATAAAAACCCTAAATCTCTCATTTATCTACATCATATCCATATAATCATCCTATATCCAACTTGATCTTTGTTTTTAACCTTTTTTATGACATAAACACATTCTTGGGTCCCATGAATCTAGTCAGCCACACTCATGGATCCCATAAATATGATCATTTCACTTTTGTTTGTCGCACAAATTTGGTCAGTTTACTTTTGTGGGTTGTTTCACCTAGACTAATTTCTCATGCCTTGATTGTCAGTTATCACTATTTTTTCATGGTTAGCCTATTAAAAATTTATCTATACATAGCCTATATATAAAAATGTACCTTTAATCATTTCATAAGCTCTATCATCATTCATATCACTTACAATTTTATTTTTTCAAACAAATTGATTAAGGTCATCAAGAGGTCTACATATTTTTCAAAGATATTTCACATTGAAAATATATTTCCCCAATCATTAATTCAATCCTTGTGCCAAAAAATCTTATATCAAAAAAGGTCATAGTGAAGCATATAGTTGCATTTGTTATCTAGGAAAGGAGGTGAAGTCATTTATCTCAATTAGGTTCGGATCACTCATGAAGAACTATAACTAATTAATCCCTGACTTTAAGCATGCAAGATATGTATCTATAACCCTTACATGCCCCCAAGATACTAACCTTGCGTGTATTATTTATTCTTGAAATATTGTGGTGAATTAAGGCTAAGTCAAAAAAGAAAATATTTGAAGGACATCAATTTTTTTAGTAAATCAAATCTAGGAACATAATCATCTACCTCTACTGAATAATATCTAAGAGTTTTAGATATAAAAGTGTCAAATTACTACATTCATAGCACAAAACCACATTTGACAAAAAATTTGCCATATTTAGTTGTAAATATCCACTCAACTATGTTAGAATAATTTTCAAAGGAATTGTAATGGATATGAATGAAAATGTCAAAAGGAATTGTTGTTGGAAGTGAATGGAACTATCAAATGGAATTATTTTTGTAAGTGAACAAAAATGTCAAAATGTTGACAGAAATGTTAATGAAATTATTGATGGAAATGTCAACATAAATGTCAATGGTTGCATCTTTTGGTGAAAAGGTGCCTCTTCGATGGGATGCCTCCTTTGTGAGAAGTTTTTAAAAGCTATAAAAGGGAGTAGAAAGGATAAAAATAAAATAGAATGGAATTGAAAAAATACATCATTTGAGTCTAAGGAAGAGAAGAGCAAAAAATGAAATAGAATATCTCTTAAGAAAACAAGTGGGAAGGGCATATTTATTTTAATGACGAATATCATTTGAGAATTGTGAAAGAGATGAGAGAAGAAATCATATAAGAAAATTAGTGAGTGATAAAGTGTAAGAGAAGAAAATCCATCATTTAATCAAAGAATTAATCATAGATGGTGAAATAAATTTGGCTTGGGGTCAGTGCCTCATAGTCTAGGGATTGATGCTCTTGTGGGTCGGTACTCATGAATTAACTGGGTTGGTACATGGCAAAGGGATCGGTATCTCAAGTGGGTGGGTGCTCACAAATTGATCAAGTTGGTGCTTGGTTTGGGGATTGGTGTCTTTAGTATATTGGTACCTACTAACATTATAAAAGAGTTATATATATAAAAGTAATATTTTGCCATGGTTTTCTCTTGAAAGCATTTCCACATAAATCCTATGTTCTCTTGTGTTATTAATTGATAGATATAGAATGTTTATGGTTGTTATGGTTGATTAAATTAAAAATATTATCTTATACTAATTCACCCCTCTTAGTATAAGCTTGTGCTTAATAATTGGTATCAGAGCATTTCCTTCAAAATTAGTCTAAATACTGGAAGGTAGATCCCAAGAGCACACATGGCTAGTCGTTAAGGTTAGGATAGTTTCTACATAAAAAATCACCATTATTTGATGGAACAAATTGTGATTTTTGGAGTATAAGGATGAGAACATATATTATGGATCTAGGATTTGATATTTGGTTATCAGTAGTGATGGGGTACATAACACCAATAAATCAGCGAATGGATTAGGCTGGAAAGAAGGCATGTGAGAATAATGCAAAAGTGATGAATGTCATTTTATATGGATTATCAGAATTAGACTTCATAAAAGTAATGCATTATATGTCAGCAAAAGATATATGGAACAAACTTTAGAATGTCTATGAAGGTGATGATAGGGTCAAGAAGGAAAAGCTTCAAACACATAGAAGGTAATTTTAAAGTCTTAAGATGAAAGATGAAAAAAACATTGCAACCTATCTTCTATGTGTGGACGATATAGTCAACACCATCAAAGGGCTAGGTGATAAAATGGAAGCATAAATGATAGTAAAGAAAGTACTAAGGTATGATTTAAAATTCTCAGCTATTGAAGATGGATGAATTACATGAAATTCTCACATCATACAAAATGAGGATGGAAGTAGAAAATCCAACAAAGCATGAAGCAACTTTCAAAGTATCAAAGAAAGTGAAAAAGGAAAAACATGAATCAAGATTTAGCACTAGTGAAGAGTCAAATAAAGAATAAGCCCTATTTTTGAGAAATCTCAAAAAGGGATCTGGGAGATATAAAGGTAAGCTACCTTTTAAGTGTTTCAATTATGAAAAAATAAGACACTTTGCAAATAAATGTCCCCATTTAAAATAAGAGATTAGTAATGACAAAAAAGAATATGATGAGAAAGAGAGTAGGTATCAAAAGAGTAATAAAAAATATAAATCAGAGAAATATGAGAAAAAGAAGAGATCTGATAAAGAAAAGAAAATCGTTTATTCAAAAAGGGCTAGTATCTCAAGTGAGGAGATTGAAGAAGGTGTTACAGATAGTGATTGAGGTGAAGTTTTGTTCATGGGTATAAAATATTGGGATAATGATGACCAAATAACTAGAGGACAATCTTGGAGTGATTCAAAAGCTAGAGAAGTATAATTAGATCTCAAAGGAGAATTCTTAAGTGCCTTGAATGAAAACAAAATGCTCAAGAAAGAGAATCAGAAATAAAAAAGACAAATTTGGAAATATGAAGAAGATGATCAAGATAAAGAATAAGAGTTATCAAAAAATTTAGAGGAGTTAAAAATGGTCATCATGAGTCTAAAGCTTAAGTCAAAGAGGCAAAGAAAATAAAGGAAAAGGCTAAAATCGAACTGAAGGCAAAGAAGGAAGATATGAGAAGTTATAAGTTGAGATTGTTTCCTTGAGAAAGGATTTAGAAAAGGTGAATTCTAAATTAACAAACAACATAATATTTGAGAAGAGCATTGAGGTTTTAGATGACATTATAGTTCATCAGAGGTTACTATTCAACAAGTTGGGTCTTGGCTATGGAGATAAATAAAAGGTTACCAAGGAAGATGTTAAAATTGTAAACCTGTGAAGATAGAAGAGAAGACTTCCCCAAAGAATGAAGTTTTGGAATTAGAAGATAAAGGAAAGAACCATTGGCATGATACAAGATCATTCTTTCCAAAATAATCTGATAGGTATGAAGGATCATTTTATAGCTATTGCTTTAATTACAACATTTTTGGTCATAGAGTAAAGGAGTGTAAGAGACATGGAATGAATGGATATGCATGGAATAATGACAAAAACGTAGATAAGATGAATGGGAATGTGAGAAATGAATATGCATGTAAATATGGCACAAGTGAAGGACATGAGAGGAATGGGCATGGTTGGAATGGAAACAAAGATTCATATGGTTTCTCAAGTAAAAATTCATTACTCCATTGTCAAAAGACATTGTATGTTATAATTGTAATAAGTATGGACATATAGCAAGCCAATGTGGAATTAATCCTATAGACTAGAACAAGAAATAGGATGCCCAAATCAAACTCAAAAGAGAATTCATGCAAGTTTTGAAGTAGATGTAGCAACTAGACAATTAAAATGAGTAATTTGTGCCTGTGTAAAAGGCATAAGGAACAATGGTAGGGAAGACATGATTGAGCACAAAGCACAAGGAGAAATGGTAGTAAAGACCATGTTGAAGCAAGATAGATATGATGTGCATAGTGGAAAGATGCTATGAAGAGGAATAATATAATAATATATTACAAAAAGTGGTATAAAAGAAATTTGAGATTGCAATGAAGACAACAAAAGATAATATCTTGTTCATCTTGTGACTATGAGAGGAAGCATCAAATCAGGGGGAACTAGGTGTATAACCCTTTGCCATTGATGTCAAAAGGGTATAATTGAAGATAGGGGGAGTAAAGGAGGAGAACCACAACAAGGGGGAGTTCATATACTAATTCATGGGGATTGCCGTTAATGACAAAGGGAGAAATTCTTGGAATAATTATTATTGATGTCAAAGGAATTGTAACGAATATGAACAGAAATGTCAAATAAAATTATTGTCAAAAGTAAATGGAAGTGTCAAATGGAATTATTGCTATAAGTGAATAGAAATGTCAAAATGTCAACGGAAATGTTAATGGTATTATCGATGAAAATGTCAACGGTAACATCTTTTGGTGAAGAGGTGCCTCTTGGATGGGATGCCTCCTTTGTGAGAAGTTTTTAAAGGCTATAAAAGGAGTAGAAAGGATTGAAATAAAATATGATGGAATTGAGAAAATACGTCATTTGAGTCTAAGGAAGAGAAGAAGAGAAGAGCAAAAAATGAAATAGAATATCTCTTAAGAAAAGAAGTGGGAAAGGTAGATTTATTTTAATGAAGAATATCATTTGAGAATTGTCAAGGAGAGGAGAGCAGAAAGTATATAAGAAAATTAATGAGAGAGAAAGTGTAAGAGAATCAAATCCATCATTCAATTGAAGAAGCAATCACATATGGTGGAATCGATTTTGTGGACACCTAAATCTGGCCACCAATAACCTCTAATCAGGGTTTTGACCAATTTTTACTAAAATATGCAATTTTGCCTAAAAACACTAAAGCACATTAAAATATTTGAAATTGATATAGTCAAGTGCTGATTTTGGCTAGGGTATCCCTAAATGAGGTAGTGTAATTTATGGGTCAACTAACTTTGATCAAATCATTTTGATTCAAAATGCCAATTTTGCACTTGGGTGCTTTGGATTGCTCTTTTCTATCAAATATCTTACACAAGACATGGGCCTTTATTATTTGTTATTAGTAACATACTAAATGGGATAATAGATCTAACACATCTGACATTGAATTCCAATTCCAATCCAGTCAAATTTTGGACCAATAACAAGGCATTCTGATCAATTTGAGTAATTTGTGCACAAAGTGCTTAATCATGATTAAGAGTTAGTTAAACGAAATTAGAGCTTACTTAAGAATTCCATATAAACCTGTTGAATACTTGTTTTTAGAAATGAATATTAAATATCTGCATCATTAGGTGACCTCATTTCTTGGGAAGACATCCCTATGCCATAAATGCCACAAATATCAGGATTCATGCCTCCCATGCCTCATCAAAGGCCTTCCATGCCTATTCAATGCCCATTTATCCCAAATATTGATGCACCTATTTATGGATTTTAATTACATAATTATATTTATCCTTAGCCACACATCTCAATCTTGAGATAGACGGTTCAGGTTGATTCTAGCCATTTACAAAAATCTATAAATAAGAGGCCTTGCCATAAGAAAAAGGAGCTAAACTTGTGCAAAGTTATAATGTTGAATTGTTTCCAAAACCTCATGCCAATTAGTGTTATTATGCCCAAATATTGATCCAATCCAAGCAAAAGACATAAGGTGCCAAGGAGAGATGGAGGTAGCCAAGCTTCCATTGATGCAGACTTCATGAGCACAAACTGAGCAAGCCACTACAACAAGCACTTTGGAGCATCCAAAGAAGGTAAAAGAAGGTTTATTTTGAATTTTAATTGTGTGTTTCATTCATGTTTTTCAACTAAGCTCTCTTTAGTAACTAGGCCTAGAGATGTTATGCTAGTTAGTGTGTTTCTTTCATTTTGTTTTCATTTTGGGACTAACACAACACTAACCATCCTCTCTTGAGTCAAATTCCTAGTTCACATAATGACATGCCTAGTGGGACATGATAGCTTCACAAAATTGATCACAATGCTCCCTAAAACAACTCACTAACCTTTGTTATTCATAATCTTGGAGTGGGAGTCTTAAAAGAGTGAAAAAATTAAGTAAAACACATTTTTATGTAAGTCATAGTTTTATCAAAACATAGTCATGGTATTGTCATTTAGAGTTATGGTATTGTGTTTACTATTTTTATTTCAAAATAAATTTGCCTTTTTGTGTAGTTTTTGACAATACCACTACTCACTCAGTCATGAGATTGTTCTACAACTCATGGGGTTGCCTAACTGAGTCACGGTATTGTCTAACCACTAGCAGTTAAGTGACAATACCTCTACTTAAGCAGTCACATGATTATCCTGTAACTCACGGGGTTACCAAACCAAGTCATGGTATTGTCTAACTTCTATTAGGTCAAGCAAAAATATTTCTACTTTTAAAATGGTGGTATTTTCTTGCAACTCATGAGATTGTCATTGTGAGTCACAGTATTGCAGTATGTAGAACAAGCCATTTTTTGGAGCTTGGTTTGGGGTCATTTAGACTTCATTTTTTATGATTTTTTTTAAACCATGTGTTTTTTTTTTAATTTTCATAATATGCCATTATTTTAACTTGAAGTTGTATAATGTTTTCATAAAACCTCATTTTAGCTTAAGTTGTAGGATTGTTACCCCGAGTAGTGAGATTGTTGTTTGCAATACCACAACTCTTCAAGTCATGGGATTTTCCTATAACTCATGGTATTACACTTTGGAGGAGTGGGATTACACTATGTGACTTTATTTTTCAAAGTTCATTGTTTTAAATTGAATTTAGCTTCAAGGTTGAAGGGCATACTAAATTCTTCATTATAAGACCAAGCCAAAAATTTGCTAAAACATGCTTTTTAGACCTCTTTAGATGCTTAAAATCAACTAAGAAAATATTTATTTTAGTGTGTATGAATATTTTTTAGGGTTATTTCTTAATCAAATTTCATGATTTTCATTCAAAGTTATAATTAAGACCAAGGGGTCAAAGGAACACCACCCAATCTTTCGAATTTGGTGCTTAAAAATGAACTCATCTTTTTAAAAGTTTTTTGGTATTCAATAGTTTCTTGATCTAATTTTGTTTAGTAAAGAGAGGGGTGTTTCATGTATGCTCTTCCATTTTTCCCCTTTAGGGAACCCTTGGAATCAAAAGTGCCATTCTTATTGCAAAAATCCTAGTGCAAGGCCTAGAAAGAATGTTAAATCACTCCCCAAAGACTCATCAAAGTTTGGGTGACCTTGAAAATGACCCTAAAGTCTTTCTATTTTAGTATTTTATTTCATGCAAACTTGGCTTGTGAGGGGGACATCATTACCTCCCATGAGTTCTTTAGGGAAGCTTTGACCCAGGGTTTCATCTCCTGGCATTGACTTCACTTACTCCTTCTGAGTTGCACACGGGACATAGTGGCACTTTGGACATTGCACTACACTGAGCCAACAATAGGATGTAGTGGTTGTAAAAAAGACTAAACCTTTTTGCAATAGGTCAAGTGATGTGGACCAAAAATCCAAGCTTTTATTTTTCATTTTTTGACATGAAAGTCATTATGCAATTGATTCCCTTAGACGTTCAAAAACTTGTAGATCTTAGACAAACCCCCACTTGCCATGGAAGTATTATTGGTACAAGGTGCACCTCAAGGTCCATGTCATAGTATTGTCATTTGAGAGAAGGGGGGGTGTAAAAAACCTACTATGTAATGTGCATTTACTTTTCGATGAACACTTAAAATCCTCTCAAATGATGTATATTGATGGATTCCACTAATAACAAGCAACCTTATCAGTTTAGGATCTAAGAGCGATTAATTAGTTGGTTTTGTCCTAGATTAAAGTTTTGTTTGGAGTCAAAATTTGGTGTCAATAAACGATCCAAACCAAACACATGGTCCCCAATTTTGTTTGAACAAGGAGGCATTATGATGCCCACATAAATCTTCATTTTTTGACTTGTTCAAATTTACCACAATTTATTTTGAGTCATATCATCAACTTTGGCATAGTTATGCTGCCCACATGAGTCTAGACCTTTTTGCATAAAAGTTGTTTAAGTCCTTCATTGATAATTAACATTTGAAATTGAACCTTTCTAAGTTCTAAAAGTTGGTGTGTTAAACTAGGTTCACCATTTACATGCTAAACTTGTTTTAACTTGGGTTCAAATTCCCATTTGGATTAAATGTCATTTTAAAGACTCATTATCACGTTTATCATCATGGTTAGACTTGAGTCATTTCATGCTAAACACTTGCACTCTGAGTCTATGAAACTAACATTTGGTGGTACTATTCTAATTTCATGAGCCTTGGAACCATTTGAGTGCAACACTTCTTGCCTTAGAGATATTGCCAAAACTTTGAGAGTGTGTGTATAATTTGAGTCAAGAAAGGTAGTGTTATGCTGTTAAATTTATGAGAAATTATCTTCGCCTTAAGATTTGTTATAACAAGCATTTTCTCACATCTTTTGAGTAGTCTAGCACTGTTACACTACCCAAACCATTTTAGATATTGTTTCATAGGCCCTCTTGCATAGATTTCAAATTTGTTCCTACATTTTCAAATCAATTTGAGTGAACCTTTGTCTAATGCAGTTACACCATTCACTTTTGTCTAGCTTATTTGTTAAAAAGAACCAAGTTTTATACCATTATTTGTGAGAAAAATAAACTATCTCTAAAGTGCCTTTTATTTCATATCTTGTGCTTATTTGGATCGAGTCCATGTCCAAGAATCAAATGCCTAGTGTTTTTTAGAAGTGTTTCAAATCTATTAGATTAAAAATTTCATCTATTTTCAAAGTCTAGCTTTTGATGCTATTTGGCCAAGTGTACTACCACATGCCTTGTTTGAGCCTAAATTTTGACACCATGTTTGGCCAAAAGACCTAGCAACTTTTAATTTCCTAGATTAGACTGATTTGAAACACTTTGACCTTAGCATTTGGCATTTTGATTTTTGATAGAGTTACTTAATATTTTTTTTGTAAGATGTGAAACATTAGACAATTAACGTTAGCTTGTGTTATCACAAATATTTGCATAAACATTTTGATCCTTTTGAAGAATCTAGACCAAGTTAGAGCATCATATTTTTTTTAGACAATGTCTTTTTAGAGTTTAAAGACCTCCATTTGTTGCAAAGCATTGACTATGGATCCCAAAATGTACTCCTACACTCATAGTGGACTCATGTACAATTGGAGGATTAGTAATGTGGTTTCACAAGAAGAAATGGTGCAATATCCCTATGTAGATAATATTGATTATGAGATGGATTTGTATCCCTCTTATAATACTCAGTTAGGGGCATAAAACCAAGATCTATTGGCTAACTATCTAGTTAATACACCATCTTATTTAGAACAAGATCAAGAACAAGCCACACAATGCCACAGCTGATGAACTAGTTCTTCAATAGCCATGCTCTATTAATAGGCCTTCCACATATGATCCTTTTTTATTTGAGGGTAATTTATTAGAGAACAAAGATTAGATTTTGGTTCAAGCCATAGAGGTAGGGGCCATGTTTCTGGTAGACTTCCCCCATGAAAATTTACCAAGCCTAGAGAGAATGCCACACAACATAATTAATGCTTAATAGGCTTTTTCTAGCAATCCTTTGGATCTAGTCTAAATAACATATCAGAACCTTAATATGCATAACAAAGGAAAAAACCTCATGGAAGACCACTTTAACCAAATGCAGATGGCATATCAAACCTACTTGAATCTAGCATGCAATTTCAATCAGATGACCATGGTGAGTAAACCTCTTATTGACTTAGTTCCTTCAATAGGAGTTTTGATATAGTTAACTGGACAAGACAATCAGAGTTCAGATCCATTCATGCAAAATGCTTTGGTAGGCAACTTATTGCATATGCCCGTTATTGAAGAAGTGTATTTTGCTTCTACGTAGAATAATGAACAAAATATAGTGGACAATGTGCAATTAACATCCAATCCAAATCAAAGTGGTACTAACACACAAACAACTAGTCAACACTATGTGTCTGTAGTTAATACCACGAGTGGATCATCATACCAAGGAATAAGAGCTTCTGCACCCCAACCTTCACCACCTACTTCCCCACCTCAACTAGATACTTCATCAAGTGTGCAACCAATAGGATTAGGTAGTCAACCAACAACCAATGTCATGCCTTAACAATAGAATCTGACAAATCCTACTCCCCCTCAACAAGTGAAGTAGTATTCCAAAACAACAGGCACAATCTAGTATACCAACATAATAGAGGCTGAATATATTGCCACCTCAATAGGGAGTAACTAATGTTCCACCTCGTTAGGTAGTGATAAACATACCTATTCAATCGTAGACTAGTGTACCAATCCAAAACCAAATGATGACTAGCCAACAACATGTAAATATTGGTCAGCCATAGATGATGAATCCCCAACATGTATCCACTTCCCAATAGGGATTCATGCAACAAGGAGGCTCCCATGTTTGTCAAGTACCTACTAGACAACAATTGGTTCAACATATGCCACAAGTTTAGAGATAGGGTCTTGGTTCACAAGTTCTCACTCAACAATAAGGTTTGATTAATCGACATCATGTCTCTTTTCAACCACAACAGGCACAGTATAGTTATATCCCTCCATCCCAACCAAAAAATCTTCTAATTCAAACCTTTATAGCCAACCCAAACTAGAATATTGCATAACAAAATGTGCAATTTCAAGTACATCCTAATCCACATATGCATAATCTTGGTCCATTTCCCAACCAAACCAACATACCCCAATAGATATCTACATCATACCCCAATCAAAGTGTCCCACTTGTGATCTCCCAACCATCTACCCAAACCAATATTCTCCATAAAACTAGTGTTCCCTCCAGTTTCCTAGCCCAAGAATTACAACAGATGAAGGATGTAATTGCTGCCATTCAAGCTAGGAAATAGACTAAAAAGTTTAAGTTGGATGACATGTGTTCTTATCCATTCAACATGGATTACTTACAAATACCATTTCCTCCAAGATATGAACTACCAAAATTTGACAAATACAAAGGGAAAGGTGACCCCAAGGCCCTTTAACTAAGTTCTTTATCACATGTCAACCAATGGCATATAGTGGTATATACCTTTTGTTGTTGTTTCTAAGGAGCTTGGATGGACAATCCTTAGAGTGGTTTTTAAAGTTGCCCAAGAATTCAGTAACAAATTTTGATGATCATTTTGATAAATTTGTGCAACACTTTTTTTATAATCTTAAACATCAGATTTCATTGGTTGACTTGATAGAAGCAAAAAAAAATTGGTGAGAGTTTTGTAAGTTATCTACAAAGATGCAGAGCCCTTACAAGCTAATTCCCCCACAATTTACTAGATAAAAAATTAGCTACTATGTTTACTAAAAATTTGCATTGTGAGATAGCTTATCATTTGGAATTGCAATGTGCACATACCTTTAAATAAATCATTAACAAAGGTTTGTTGATAGAGAGATCACTCATCAATAAATGAGTCATCAAGATTAATTCAACTAATCAAAACCAAGGTACCAATCATGGAAGCAACCAAAACCAACTTCCAATCCAAGTGTAGGCATCACAACTAGCACAGGCCAATAACTAAGATAGACCAAAGCAATTTAACCCCAATAGGAATGTTATGGGTAATGAAGTAACCAAGTCACATCATGTACAAATAGTGCAAACATCATTTGCACCACCTTTTCAACTTACTCTTACCCAACAACCTCTCCAACCAAAATGACAAGCATAAAAACCATGATTTGTGCAATAAATACAACAACCTATACCATTACAAACTCCACCTCCAAGGAGAACTATGCCTATGCATCATGTCTTTAGTGACCTAGGAGAGCCTATTGAGTCTGTATTTCACAAAATTGCCATTGATAATCTGATCAGTTGGCCTATACCAAAGCATTATTCACAAGGCATTCCTTATACTAATTGGTACCATGAAAATAAATTATGTGAATATCATCGGGTCAATGGGCATAATCTATGAAGATGTGTGCAAATCAAGAATTTGATTGAGAATATGTTAGAGAATGGGGAGATAACATTGGATAATGGTGCTTCCACCTCCAATCAAACTATTGGGATTTATCAAAACCCCTTTCCTCAAAATAACACACAATAACAACATAACGATCAACAACAACATCATCCAATGCAACAATAAAATCAATAGTATCAAAATCAAAGGCCAAACCAACAAAATCAGTAGAATAAACAATAAAACCCAAAACTTTTGAACAATGGATAAAACTAAGGTCAGAGCTGTAACAACCAACAAACCTACCATGCAGTTGCGCATGACTATAACAGGGTTGTAGGTCATATTGTAGGGGGTAGCGTTAATACCATCTCCATTAATCCTAGACCAAGCACTAACACATCTAAACCATTGATAAACAATACCACTCCACCAAATTACATGGATAATCCTTCTTTGACCTGGGACCGTGTAGACACCAGAATTATGTCACACACTTGCATGACTCCCTGTGTTGAAACCCCCCCTTTATCCATGAGAAAAATATTTAATAATTAACCTTCCTAACCCATATTTTCACCTTAAAATATTTAATTAAGTTAATTAAAACCCACTTATGCCACCTCATCCTAAGACTAATTCTTACCCTCTAAGTCACCTTGAGACTTAGTCTCCTAATCCTAACTACCTATGACTTATTCTCACCCTGAACATAAATTCCTAACTAGCTATGTTCTTTATAACCTCACATTTTTACCATTTTCTAACAAGCACCACACTTGGCAAGAGAAAGAACATAAAATGGGCTAAAAATATCTCTTTTACCTATTCTCATGCCATCGACGTTGATCAACTCTCAACCGACATCAACAGGATCACCGACATCGATTACTTAAGTAAAATTCTAAGTTGGTATTTAGGTTACAAAAATTAATGATTCATACACAGGCTTTTGGCAATCAAAAAATCTTACATCACTTTTGATAGCTAGGCTTACCATTAATCTACACAAATTGATCCAAATTAGGAATTGATACACTGCACAGAGCTTTTATTCTTGAAGACCAACAACACATGCTTGTCTTGTCTATTTACCTATCGATTCACCAAGCCTCATCATAGTCATCTATCTGGCAGTCATAGTTCACCCATTTCACTAGTTAAGTATATCTCAGTGTTTTGTAAGCCTTTAACTAGTAATTTTATAATTTCTTAACATTATACTATTTATTATTTCACAAACCCTAACTCCTTCTGTGGAGGAGTTGCAAAGCTCCCTACCCACTCCTCTCTGCCTCAGCATACCAACCCTTTGTTCAGACTCACTTGAGTCTTACCCACCTCCTTAAGACTCTTTCCAACCTCACAACTTGACCATACTCCCATTTTCCCTCCTAAAAAAGCCTTCTCTAACTCATTCTAATAATACTGTCCCAACTGACATCGGTGACCGCAATCGATATCAGTGACCCCAATTGACATTGGTCCTTTAACCAGCGTCAGTTACTATGTTTCTAAACTAGTAACCTCAAAATCACCTAACAACCTTCCCAAAACATAGACCTAACTTATTATCCTGCACTATATTATCTTTTGCTACACTCAGACCTACAACATGGTAAAGAGAACTCTAACTCTCTCTCTTTACTTGCTTTTATTTTAAACTTTGTTTTAAAATAATGGACTGCCATCCTAAGGAAGTTTCATGCTTCCTAGAATAAGCACGTAGCTTGGCAGTCTACACATATCTCCAATAAAAACTATTTTATGTAGTGTTTTCTTATCTATAGGTGTCTTCCTCCATAGCTAAAGAAGGGAATCTACAAAGTCTAGAATGGTGTGCACTTATTCAGGTTTTAATCACTTATCCCTAACTCTCTCTCTTTTTATATTTACCTCTCTTTGAATGTAAAATAATCTCAAAATATAGTAAAATAGATTGCACATTGGTGAACTAAAAAATATGGACTCCCACTTTTGGACTATATATTGATAACTCACCCTTACCATGTGACCACATACAAGTGCATCAATAATCGAGACTTGTCTTATCTGGTCCCACACCATTCCCAACACTTATTAGTAATTATTTTCCAACATCTAATCTTGATTGTGCAATCACAACTCAGAGGTTAAAGATTACTATTCCAAGCCCACAATTGTCTACCACTTTACTTGTTATCCAACCAACCATTCAACCTTAGAATAAACCATTCACCATTGACCAAGATAAAAAGTTTGATATTGTGGAACAATTGTAGAAGACACCAATATAGATCTCTATTTTAGATTTTTTGTGAACATTAACAATCCACAAAAAAATTTAAATGAGTTTTTAACCCAATCCACTATTACCAGTGACATATCCCTTGATGATTTTTAAGATTTAGTTAGACACCTAGCTCTAGCCCAACAAGTCACATTCAACCTGAGTCACATGCCTTTCCTTGGCCCACTCCATAATAATCCATTATACATAGAAGTTTATATAAAATGGCATAAAGTGAAACATGTCCTTATAGATAATGGATCAAACCTCAACATAGTGTCTCTAAAGTTCATCAAGCTTCTTGGGTACACAATGGCAGATCTCCAGCCAAAAATGATAATTATCAAAGCCTATGATAATCAAGAATGAGAATCACAAGGCACCATTAGCTTATCAATTATCATTGGGAATTTGACCCATGATACACTTTACCATGTGCTTGATCTTGATTTTTCATATAATATACTTCTAGGTAGGCCTTGGTTACATGAGATTCATGCAGTCCCATCAACACTGCATTAATGTATCAAGTTCTCCCACTCAAAGATGGAAGTGAATATTCTAGGAGATTTACACCCATATGAACATTGCAAACATATTGAGGCCAAGTTTTAAAGCTAAAATTACCAATATGACATGAATCCAAGTTCCAATAAGGATAAAGGAAAGGCCATATTTATTGATTTTCCACAAAATAATTGCATAGATCCTACTACTTTGGATTCCCTTCCCCACATGCCACCTCCTGAAGCTTCCAATCATTTCACCATTTTAGATAATGGCTCAGGGGAATATGTGACCCATGATACCCTCCATATTACCAACATTCCTCAAAATCTAACTACCTTTGGATGACCTAAAGTTACCCCACACATGCATTGGTAACAAAAGAACAAAGATAAGGGACCTATCATGTTTGTACCAGCATCTGGCCTAAAACTAGACCCCCTTAAAGGGGATGAATCATGGTTGTACAATGATAACCAAGATGATTATTATAAAAGTACAAAGTATCCTATTCATAATAGGATCATGGAGCATCAAGATTATTAAGGAAGAGGCCTCAAACAAAATCAACACAGAACCATTGAGCCAATTTCTATGACTAAGTACAAAAGACCTTATGGACTTGGATTTAAACTATTTGGGGGTGACCCCACATATCTTATTCGAGTTCCATCACTAGTTGCTAGTGATGATGATGTTGAAAATGAAGTGGAGTCTGATCATAGCCTCACCTTTGATGACCTAACTGAGACTAACATGATTGATAATAATGCCATTTATACCCTTACCTTAATTATTTGTCATAACCCATTACCATTATACTATCCCTAACTAATAGATTAGGACCAAAAAGAATCTAATTTATCGATTGATGAGTTTCAGAACGATGAGTCATTCTATGATTTTATAGGCCTTACACAACATTTCATTGGGAGATCATAAATCAAGATTCTCAATTACATTGGATCCTAAAGCCTATTTTGGAGAGCAGGTGAACACCCTTAGCCAAAAATAAATAACTAAAACATTGAGGTCTTAAAGTGAAAACCTCTTTGAGGCACTTTTTGACCAGGAAAAAAGTAAAGATAAAGGCCAGTCTAGTGGTGAAAACCTATTTCAATTACCATTAGATGGGGGTGTTCATTCTTCTTTGAATTTAGACCAGGAGACCACCAATGATGAACTTGCCTATGGATCCGAGTTTAGTTTTGTGCAACAAGTATTTGATCAAATTATTTAAGACTTTCTAATTGTTTTTTCACATGGCTAGATCTCCCATTAGGGGACTCAAATTCATCATGCCTAGGAGAAGTTGAAGAGCAAATCCTAACAGAGGACCTTGATATAGTCCAATAGTTCAAGTCTTTATCTACTATCTTAGAAGATGGTTCAACCCTTCTAGTCAAAGATATAATAGAGGTAAACATTGAGAATCCATCAGACCCAAAATAGATAAAATTAGGCATGTCCCTTACTGAGGAAGAATGTGAATTCATTACAGCTCTGTTGAGAGAATTTGTAGATATCTTTACATGGGCTTATTCTGACATGCCAGCTTTGGGCCCCACCTTGGCTCTACACTACCTTGTGGTCAATCCTGATGCCTATTCAGTGAAACAAAAGCTATGTAAGATGCATCTTCATATTGCTATCTTGGTAAAGAAAGAGTTGGAAAAACTCTTAGAAACATGATGTATCTGATTTCTTGACTACTTAGAATGGATATCTAATGTTGTACCTGCTAACAAAAAGCCTAAAAGAATCAAAATCTGTATTGATTTTTTAGACATAAACAAATATTGTCCTAAGGATGACTTTCCATTGTCTAATATTGACATGATCATCAAATCCATAGTGGGTTATGAAATGCTTTCACTCATGGCTGGATTTTTAGGATACAACTAGATCAGAATAGCACCAAAAGACCAACATAAAATAATGTTAACCACTCCATGGGGAATAATTTGTTATCAGGTAATTTAATTTAGTCTTAAGAATGCTAGAGGTATATATCAAAGGTCCATGACTATCATATTCCATGATATCATGCATGATATTATTGAAGACTATGTCGATGACATATTAGGAAAATCCATGACCAAGACTGACCATCCAGTAGTGTTATGTAGGACATTTGAAAGATTGTGGGAGTACAAAGTTAGACTTAATCTAAGGAAATGTGTGTTTGGAGTAACCTTAGGCAAATTACTTATCTTCATCATGTCTCATAGAGGCATTGAAGTTGATCTAGCCAAAGTCTATGCTATAACTGAGATGCCACCACTAACCAATTTGAAGCAACTCCATAGTTTGTAGGGTAAGATCCAGTCAATTTGATTCTTCATCTCTCAATTAGTAGACAAGTGTCATCCATTTACACATATTCTAAAGAAGGGAGTTGCATTTCACTAGGATGACCACTGCCAAGCAACTTTTCATCAATTCAAGGACTATCGAGTTAATCCACCTATTTTGTTACCTCCTATGCTAGGAAGGGCATTCTTATTGTATCTATCAGTTACTGACAATGCCCTGGGGGTAATTTTAGGTTAAAATGATAACAATAAAAAAGATCATGCAATATACTACTTAAGCCCTACCTTGGTCACATATGAACACAGATATATACCTATTGAAAAAGCTTATCTAACCATGGTCTTCATAACTCAAAAACTATGTCATTACATGTAGAACAATAATAACATGGTTATTTCAAAAGTAGATCCGCTCAAGTATCTACTCTCTAAAATAAAATTAAAAGGTAGAATGTCCAAATGGATCATGCTTCTTAGTGATTTTAACATAGAGTATGTAAATCAGAAGGTAATCAAAGGATAGGTCCTTGCAGATCAACTTGTTGAAGCATCCCTTGTAGACACAAAGCCACTCACATTTATTTTCTTGATGAATCCATAATGACCATCATTGACACACCTCTTGAGGAGTAGTACTGGAAGCTATATTTTGATGGTTCATTTACTACACATGGATTAGGGGCAAGCCTCTTATTTATTACATCACAAGGGGATCTAATCCTTAAATCATTCAAAATCAGTTTTCCTTGCAAAAAAAAGTATGAAGCACTTGTCATAGGACTTTGATAGGCATTACACTAGAACATATCTCATCTCTAAGTTTATGGTGATTCTCAATTAATCATCAATCAGGTCACAAACCATTTCCAAACCAAAGATGGCAAGCTGGTTCCATATAAGGATATGGTTGATACCCTAAAGTAGCAAATTACAAATATCCAATTTGAGCATATACCAAGGGTTAGTAATAGAACTATAGATGTCATGGATACTATTGGCTCTCTAATTTGACAAATAGACAAAGCTAGAAGTATCAGTTTCTCTTCAATAATTTAGTCACACCAACTCATGAACCTTCAATTGTGGCAATGATTTATGATATTATTGGTCTTAATTATATTTTGTACTCAGACCTTTACAACTACCTTCATGACTAAGTTCTACCACCTAACCTATCTTAAAAACAAACTAAAGCCTTTATCCATCACTCCACTCATTATACTCTACTTGGATCCACCCTTTACCATTATAGTTTTGATGGAACTTTGCTTTGTTGTTTAACTTTAATAGAGTCTATGCTAGTGTTAAGAGAATTTCATGAAGGGGTATATGGAGCTCATTCTAATGGGGTAGTCCTATCCAAAAATCTCTTATATGCTACTTATTATTAGCCCACAATGGATGCAGATTCATTTGCATATGTAAAGAAGTGTGACAAATGTCAATGGCATGCTAATTCATGCCCTAGCCCAAACTCTAAAACCAATGTTGACACCATGTCCATTTTCTATGTGGGGACTCGACCTCATTGGGAAGATCAACCCCACTTCATCTGATGACCATAAACATATCCTCACTGCCACTAAGTATTTCACTAAGTGGATTGAAGTTATACCCCTCACTTACATGACTGGAAAGCAGATTTCTAGATTCATCTTAAACCATCTCATTTGATGCTATGGTATCCCCTTTGACATTATATCTGATAATGGAGAATCATTTAAGAACAAGGATACTGACAAACTATGTACTGAATATAACATCACACAACATTTTTCTACAATATATTACCCTCAAGGTAATGGCCAAGCCAAACCATCGAACAAAACCATTATCAATATTCTCAAAAAGATTATCAATGATGTTGATCATGATTGGCACCTATAGATATTCCCTACCCTTTGGGCATATCATACTAATCATTGTAATCCCATAGGAGCCACTCCATACTCACTTGTTTATGGTACTGATGCCATCCTTCCCATTGAGATCAAATTACCTTCACTTCGCTTATCTTTCAAGCATACCCTAGATGATCATGACTATCGAGTAGCATGCCTATAAGAGCTAGACCTGCTTGATGAAAAATACATAGCTACACTCAAAAATTATTAGGCATATCAGAATCGACTCAAAGGCCACTACAATCAGTGTGTCAAGTATAAAACATTTAAACTTGGTGATCTTATTCTTAAATAAAACCAAAATAATACCATGGCTAAGAAGAAGCATAAAGGTGAATTCAAACCAAAATTAGATAGGGCCTTTCATCATTACTATAGATTATGGATCAAGAGCATATAGGCTCACCACACCAGAAAGAGATGAGCTTCTTGAGCTGATGAATATTATTCACCTTAAGTGATACTATGCATAAGTGCTAGGGTATATTGTCTGTAAAGACCATTTTAGTGTTAAGAGAAATATTTGTTTATTGAGCCTTAACATACCAACTTGCCACTTCTTATGCCATATTATGCCTTTTTACCAACTGTGCCTATTTTGTTTGAATTAACAACTATGCTAGTCTGGTTCCTATGTTATAAGTGTATAACTACAGTGACTTGAGGTCCTACTCTGGGACTATGTAGGTAATGCTTGATACTTGTTGAGGCTAGCTCAATCATCCTTTCTAACTATTCTCTCACCATTTTGAAAGTAACTTAAGCTACACTCTTTCCATTTTGTGAGTAACCTAAGTTTGAACGCTCTCACCATTTTGTGAGGAACCTAAGCCATGCTCTCATCATTTTGTGAGCATGACCCATTTAGTATCTCATCATTCTTGATTGAGTTGAGATACTTAAAAAAATACGGAAATATTTGTAACACTGATAGAAAACACCAAAAACATTGACCACTTCTTCATCTTAAAGATTTTGAGAACCCTTACTAAGTTGAAAGCAAAACACTTGTCACTTAGTTTCCCCATCTTTTTTGGTCTTTTCTCTCATACTCTTTCCATATTACAAGACCATCCCTTTTCTTCTTTCACATCTATTCTATTTATTTCATTAGTTCTCATTTTCTTCCCATATCCTAGAAGAACTATATTTAGCCAAAAGTTTTTGTTGGATATTACATCCATGGAACTATGTAAAAAGTGTTCACTTGCCTAGTGCATCTAGAGATAGGTCGACCAACCCTTTATTTTTTCTTCTATTTTCCTATTTTGTTCATTTGTTAAGTTGTCACCTATTTTCTAGGGACAATGTTCATATAGTTTCTATTATGTTATTTGTTTGTTTGTTTATTTTTGCTTTGCTTTGTTTGTTTTTTTACTTCTAGCACTATTTAATTGATTCATTATATGTGTGTTCATTGGGTGATTCTTTGTATGCACCTATACTTAAATCCATCCATATTCATATGTTTACTTGTCATCATGGTTTCTATCATTGGTGCATTATTTTCTATTGAGTATTGGCTTATGAGAATCAGTACTTATGCATATTTTGGCCAAGTCCTCATGATGTTATACCATGATGCCTACCAACATGTGCTACAACAAACCTTAGCTTCAGGAAGTCTAGTCATTAATGGTAGCATCAATATCTCTTTGACACCAATGTCCTAATTCAATCCCACTCACATCCCAAATATAAAAATTAACCATGAAAGAATTTCAACCTTTGTTAGTTCAGATGAGCACCTCCCTACTAGCAGGTTGTTCTATTTCATCATTACCCTCTATGTTAATTTACCATCATTAATAAACTGATCAATCATGTTTGCCATAATTTAGGTCCAATGATTATAACTACCTATGGGCAAATCATTGCACATTATCCCACCTGCATTTCTCAATGATTATATTCTCCTTTGGAAAAATAATTATGTTGTCACCACTTTACATTTTTCACCCATATAGGGGCACATTGTTATCTTATTTATCTATCCTAACTGTGGTAGCTCCATCTTCTCAATGATTATAACCACCTTTGGGCAAATCATTGTGTTATCATACCATGTTGCCACTATCGGGGTACAATTTCTATAACCGCCTTTGGGCAAACCATTGTACACCATCCCACTTGCATTCTCAATGATTTTGACTATTTTTTCAATATCATTGTGTTCTCCTCCCATCATT
This sequence comes from Torreya grandis, assembly GCA_037957365.1. Lineage (NCBI taxonomy): Eukaryota > Viridiplantae > Streptophyta > Pinopsida > Cupressales > Taxaceae > Torreya > Torreya grandis. The sequence continues at coordinate 4,108,484 of JARHVA010000377.1, forward strand.
TTCCTTTTCTTTTGTCCCCTTGTCTCCATTCTTTCTTTCAAAGGATTGCTTACTGACCTTTCTTTATACCAAACATTCCCTTGAGGGGACATCATACCGTTAGTTTATCATCATTACAATTGTATGTATATAAGACCTTTTCATTCTTTGAGAAGACATTACTGTGCTTATATCTTGCAACACCTTCCCAAATAGGGGCAAACTATAGACACCGAAATCTAGCCACCAATAACCTCTACTCAAGCTTTTGACCAATTCTTACTAAAATATGCAATTTGGCCTAAAAACACTAAAGTGAATTAAAAGATTTAAACATGATATAGTCAAATGTTGATTTTGGATAGGGTATCCCTAAATGGGGTATTGCAATTTATGGGCCAACTAACTTTGTTCAGATCATTTCGAGTCAAAATGCCAATTTTGCACCTGGGTGCTCTAGATTGCTCTTTCCTATCAAATCTCTTGCATAAGACATGTGCCTTTATTATTTGGTGTTGGTAACATCATAAATGGCATAATGGATCCAACACATCAAACATTGACTTCCAATACCAATCTAGTTAAATTTTGGATCAATAACAAGGCATTCTGATCAATTTGAGTAATTTGTGCACAAAGTGCTTAATCATGCTTAAGAGCTAGTTGAACCAAATTAGAGACTAATTAAGAATTCCATGGAAACTTGTTTAATACTTGTTTTTAAAAATGAATATTGAATATCTACATCATTAGGTGACCTCATTTCTTGGGAAGACATCCCTAGGCCATAAATGCCACAAATATTAGGATTCATGCCTCCCATACCTCATCAAATCCCTTCCATGCCTATTCAATGCCCCTCTATCCCAAATATTAATGAGCTTATTTATAGATTTTAATTACATAATTGGATTAATCCTTAGCCACACATCTCAATCTTGAGATAGATGGTTCAGGTTGATTCTAGCCACTTACAAAAATCTATAAATAAGAGGCCTTGCCACATGAAAAAAGAGCTAAACATGTGCAAAGTTATAATGCTGAATTATTTCCAAAACCTCATGCTAATTAGTGTTATTATGCCAAAATATTGAGCCAATTCAAGCCAATCCAAAGACATAAGGTTCTAAGGAGAGATGGAGGTAGTCAAACTTCCATTGATGCAGACTTCATGAACACAAATCGAGCAAGCCACTACAACAAGCACTTTGGAGCATCTAAGTAAGGTAAAAAAAGGTTATTTTGCATTTTAGTTGTGTGTTTCATTCATGTTTGTTAACTAATATATCCTTAGTAACTAAGCCTAGAGATGTTATGCTAGTTAGTGTTTTTCTTTCATTTTTTTTCATTTTGGAACTAACACAATGTCAGGTACCTAGAACAACAAACATGCTCTGATACCAGTTGTAGGGGAATCAAAGAACAAACACACCTGTTCTGATCCCACTTGTTAGGATCTTGCTCCTTAGATAGAGCACAATATGATTACCAAATATAAGCAATTAAACATACAGAAATAACCAGAAGCACAAGTAACTAGATTTCACAAATAGCGCAGAATATGAGAGACAATACACTATCTTGTATTAACACTTTACAGAAAAGAATACAATAAAGAGCCACCACACTCTTCCACCTTACAGAGGCTTCCCACACCTCAAGTGTATAGTAATTCTTCTTCAAAACACTCTCCTACCAAAAACAGTCCCAACAACCAACTCACACACAGAATTGGTGTTCACCTCTCCAACCAGTCAGTAATAACCCTGCCAGTACACCAAGCACTCTAAAGTACTTCAAGTTGATCTCCCATGAACCTGCAACCTATAATTCAACAGACCATACTCACACATTTAGATCTCCTATGAGCTTGTAACAACCTGCAACTCAATGATCTTACAATGGAAGGAACTTCCTTGCCTTGCTTATCAGCTCATACTTTACAATACATACCAATGGGTCTATAAATAGATCCCAGACTTAAACAATAACTTAGAATCTTAATTTAGACAATTATCCATGCAGCTCAAGACTCTAACTATTCTTTACATGTAAACACTTTGTTCACTTAACTAATTGTTCATGCAATGAACAGTTCTGGAACACAGGCGATCGATGCCGGTCCCTGCTTGCCTGGTGCTGCAGACGTCGGCTAACTTCCTACCATCAGCGGTTGCCTTCTACACTGGTCATGACCGACGTCGGTCATGCTACCGATGCCGGTGCTTTTGGTTCTTCAGCAACCACTTTTTCTCTGTCTGCAAACTTGAAGCTTTTAGCTCCACAACCTAACAATCTCCCACTTGAAGATAAACAGCTGCAACTATACATGTACGTGTACTTTGTCTAGTTTGTTCCCTTGGCTTTGTATCCCTCCTCAAGATCACTCTTGAAGACCAACCACCACACGCCCTGTGGTGCAACTCATGTCATCCAAATCACTTGCCACATCCACATCTACAAACCATGTAGAAAATAACTTGAACCTGCATAGCATGTGCACCTGCTGCTGGTCCCTCTAAGAATCCACTGAACTGCCCTCCAATGCTTCTTTCTCAGATTGGCTCCAAACTTCTGACAACTCCCACTGCTTGGGAAAACTCAAGTCTAGTACATACCATGCACTTAACCTCATTATGTGAATCAAGACATCTGTTCTGTGAACTGTCCAACCATCGGCGTGCTAACCGGTCTCACACAATCATTCTAAAACAAAGTCAACATATGACCTTCCATGTCTCTAGAACACACTCATGCCAAAGAATCTTGCTGCTCCTAGATTCCTCATGAAACACCTCTGAACTAGCTTTACCTTTAGTTCAGCAATACCCTATATATGTAACCCTGCAACAAGCACATCATACAGTAATAGGATAATGTAGCTAATATTATCCAACTTGGTAAAGAGAAACACAATGATCAAACCTCCATTGCCTTGCAGCTTATACAAGACCATATACCATGATCTTTCATCTCAAATATCCATTTCCGCTCTTCTTCATCCTGAACATCCATTCATCTCTCAGTGCTTACTTCCCACTGGCAACTCCATCCAAAACTCCTGTTTGGTTCTCCTCCAAGGAATCACATCCTCCATCCATGCCAGGCTCCCACTATTTCTTGGATCTACCTATTTTGCTTCTTCAATAACTTCTTGGTTCTATACCATAAGTGAGCAACAAGTAGTGTAAAGAAGGGAAATGATGAATTTGAGGCTTACATACCCTTTAAGTCCTCCACATGGGTGCTTGAGACTCCTTGATAGCTTGTTGTCCACCTAAAATTTGTCTTAGTGACTGATGCCAGTCACATCTCAGTCTGCACCCGACTGATGTCAGTTCCCTACGACTGCCTCCTTGCCGACGTCGATTCCCCCTAGCCGATGCCGGTAGTTATCTACCCTGAGTCACCGACATCGGGCTGCACATAGCCGACGTCGGTCCCTGTCTGGACGCCGACGCTAGTTTTTCTGCCGATGTCGGTCTCTGTGTTTTTCTAGTGAGAACTGACCTTTTCCTGTGAGCTCTTTTTGGATCAAACCCTTGTCCAAATCACCCTTGCTCTGCTCAAAATTCTTCTGCCCCTTGTGCTGAACTCTGTCTGTCACCTTCTCCTTGAAAACCAAGGCTTTCTTGCTCTTGTCACTAACATCGGATTCCTCAAGAAATGTTACCTTCTTTTTTTGCATACAAAAATCTCGATCTATACCCTTTGACTCAAGAACATGCATCTCTTTCTTATTCATGTGATGAAGCCTATTAAGCCACATCTTCAAATCTACAGCTGAAGTAGATAACCCAAAAAGAGAATCAGTAATACAAATAGATAGATAAAGCGTACCTACTTTCTTACCTCTAGCTACAACAAGTGCACCCTTGGTAACCTTCCAAGAGTCCTCTATGAGAGTTACTGTGCAACCCTCATCACCCAAACTTATTACAGAAATCAAATTCCACTCCAGAACTGGGACATGCATGACCTCCTTTAACACCCATGTGTTACCTGTCTGCAATTTCAGCTTCACTTTCCCTTTGCCAACCATCTGACAAGGCTTACCATCCCCTACACAAATTTCTCCAAAGTCTTCCTGGACATACTCATGAAAAAATTCCCTATTTGGGGATGCATGAAAAGAGGCACCAGAATCTAAAACCCAAGATTCTACTTTATCCAAAGAACATATCAGAGCATCTTGTGCAACGTAATCTGCAACATCTGCTTCTTCTTCATGTCCCTCATGCTGATCTTCACCTAATCTGTAATCTCTCTTTAAGTGCCCTTGCTTTCCACATTTCTAGCAGGTTATTCTGCCATACCTAGACTTGGATCTCCTGCCTATCTTGGACCTTGATCTCCCACGCTCTATCTTCTCTCTTTGCCTTCCTCTACCTTTAACACTCAAAGAATTTTCTGATGATTCACCTGTGCTTTTTCTGTGTATCTCTTCATTCAAGATCACACACAATATCATCCACTTTTAAGATTTTTGAAGCAGACACAATATTAGAAACTGCCATTACCAAACCTTCCCAACTTTCAGGTAATGAACACAAGATTAAGAGAGCTCTAATTTCATCATCAAAAATAATATTGACTGAACTTAATTGGTTTACCAAACCCTGGAAATCACTAAGATGGCTATATACAGATCCACCTTCCAACATTTGCAAATTAAATAAACGCTTTATAAGAAATACCTTATTCGAAGCCGAGGGTTTTTCATATAAATTTGCCAAAGATTCCATCAACTCCACCGTTGTCTTACACTGTGATAAGTTGGAAATCACAGATGATGCAAGACTCAATCTTATAGATCCCAAAGCCTTCCGATCAAGAACCTCCCATTCTTCATCCTTCATATCCCAGGGTTTGCAATCAACCCCACCCAACGGTAAGTATAAATCTTTTTGATACAGATAATCCTCAATCTGCATCCTCCATAATTGGTAGTTCTTGCCATTAAACCTCTCCATTCATAGCTTACTGTCCTCTGCCATTGCTCAACTCCCACTCAAACAAAAACCCTGTGAGTAACCTGTAATCAAAACACACTAACCAGATCTAATCTAATCTATTACTATCCCAACCTAAAAGCTCTGATACCACTTGTCAGGCACTTAGAACAACAAACATGCTCTGATACCAGTTGTAGGGGAATCAAAGAACAAACACACCTGTTCTGATCCCACTTGTTAGGATCTTGCTCCTCAGATAGAGCACAATATGATTACCAAATATAAGCAATTAAACATGCGGAAATAACCAGAAGCACAAGTAACTAGATTTCACAAATAGCACAGAATATGAGAGACAATACACTATCTTGTATTAACACTTTATAGAAAAGAATACAATAAAGAGCCGCCACACTCTTCCACCTTACAGAGGCTTCCCACACCTCAAGTGTACAGTAATTCTTCTTCAAAACACTCTCCTACCAAAAATGGTCCCAACAACCAACTCACACACAAAATTGGTGTTCACCTCTCCAACCAGTCAGTAATAACCCAGCCAGTACACTAAGCACTCTAAATTACTTCAAGTTGATCTCCCATGAACCTGCAACCTGCAATTCAACAGACCATACTCACACATGTAGATCTCCTATGAGCTTGCAACAACCTGCAACTCAATGATCTTACAATGGAAGGAACTTCCTTGCCTTCTTTATCAGCTCATACTTTACAATACATGCCAATGGGTCTATAAATAGATCTCAGACTTAAACAATAACTTAGACTCTTAATTTAGACAATTATCCACGTAGCTCAAGACTCTAACTGGTCTTTACATGCAAACACTTCGTTTACTTAACTAACTATTCGTGCAATGAATAGTTCTGGAACACACAGGCGACTGACGCCAGTCCCTGCTTACCTAGTGCTGCCGACATCGGCCGATTGCCTTCTGCACTGATCATGACTGACGTCGGTCATGCTACCGACGTTGGTGCTTCTGGTTCTTCAACAACCACTTTTTTTTTGTCTGCAAAATTGAAGCTTTTAGCTCCACAACCTAACACACAACACTAACGATCCTCTCTTGAGTCAAATTCCTAGTTCACAGATTTGGCTTGGGGTTAGTGCCTCATAGTCTAGGGATTGATGCTCATGTGGGTCAGTGCTCATGAATTGGATGGGTTGGTGATTAACAAAGGGGATCAGTGTCTCTAATGGGTGGGTGCTCACAAATTTATTGAGTTGGTGTTTGGTTTGGGGATTGGTGTCTCTAATTGGTTTGTGCTTGTAAACATTGTAAAATATATATAAAAAATATATATATATATATATGTATGTATATATATATGTATGTATATATATATGTATGTATATATATATGTATGTATATATATATGTATATATATGTATATGTATATATATGTATATATATATATATATATATATATGTATATATATATATATGTATATATATATATATGTATATATATATGTATATATATATGTATATATATATATATATATGTATGTATATATATATGTATATATGTATATATATGTATATATATATAAGAAATATTTTATCATGGTTTTCTCTTGAAAGGGTTTCAACATAAATCTTGTGTTCTCTTGTGTTATTAATTTATAGATCTTGAATGTTTATGGTTTATTAAAAGATTATCTTATACTGATTTCAAAGATCACAACAATATGATCATATTCCAAGTTATAGTCATTTTTAACGTTTCAGTCTAATTAACCTCAAAATTTTATTTATAGTCCTAAAAGTTAGTTATAGATCATAAGTGTGTTTGTTTGATTTATTTACCTATTTCTTTCATTCTCCTTGTTTGAAATACACATTAGTGGGCCAATCATAATGTGGTGGAAAATGGTGTGCTTGGAAAAAATTTATGGGTTGTAAGAGTGTGTGGAAGGTAATCTGAACAAGAATAAAACTAGTCACATAACTTAATGGATGATTTTGATATGAATAAATTCAAATTTTATTCAATATGCAAAATAGGTTAAGTACATATGTGTAAAAGTCAAGTAAATCTAGGAAATATAGTTTTTATGATCATATGGGATAAATTTCCTTGCTAATTTGTTTAGGCTAGATGAAATAATGTAGAGCCATATATGTGTCAGAATGCTATATACTAAAAGCATGCCAATAAATTATATGTTTTTTTTTGTCTCTACTTTATCATGGAACAAATAGTTGTTATAATATACATCATTATAAGAATCATTTACAATTGAAAATGATTCTTAAGGGTTGTGATTCATCTTTAGGTAGAGTGAAGATTTAGCTTCCACTGGAAGGCATATAAATAGAATACTTGGTGTGCGATGATGTTGGAAGATTCCTTAAGGAGCCATATATTTGGAGAATCCCATTTGGCATGTTTCATGGCATCTAAACCATAGCATGTGAATGTTGAGTGTATGCATGATTATGCAACATCACATACACAAGTACGATAGATATCAAGATGTTGATGTAACTTAGAGGGGTACTATGAGACAAGTTGACTATGTGTATGTATTATAGGTAGATATGTCATGTGCCAAAGTTGAAAGTTCTTGAGAAGTGTTTGAATTTTTTGTGGTAAGAGTCATATTTGTGTAGAAACTCATAGAGGTACTGCAAGGATTTGCATGTTCCATGAGAATGTGCAAGCATGGAGAGATCATATTCATTTTGATGAGTGCATAGACCTATGATGAATCTATGCATGGAAGTGTCATGATTATGTGTTTAATAGAGGAGTATACATACCTATGCTAAATTTATTCATGAAAGTATCCTCATTATGTCTTCAATCAACTATAAAAAATAGAGTTAAAGTTTTTGAAGTTTTTACCATTTAGCCTGATCAAAATACTACCCAACCTTAACCACATAAAATAACTGATGTGTAAGTCTATAACTAATCATTTTTATCTCTTATATAATTTTATCATTTGGTGTTGGGTTAGAATGTTCAAGATATAAATATAAAGGATGATGCATTGTTGTTGGCTCAAGAAAATCCATATTGAAGACTGAATGAAAACCGAACGATTATGATGGTCAAGAAAAAAAACATTTCTCTAGTTATGCACATGATGGTTTATGGACAATAGTGGAGAGGCTTGTTCTTACCATGTGGACCCTTGAAACATTCCTTTTGAATATGAATGTAGAAATTATCACCAACATTAGAATCATAAGATGTGTGATGTGCATCATGATTTTATTTATACTTCAATTATTGGAATCATATTATATCTTGAACATGTTGATGAGTGTTTTAGATGTGTTACATAAATATATGTGCCTTTTCTATTTCATGTTCGTTTACACATGAATCTATGATAGATAGATAGGGTGTAGTAGGATATGCCTAAGGGTACTAGTGGCTAAAACCAAATACATATCTGGAAAGGACTATGAACCATATAGTTCTGTAAAGCTATGTTATAAGAATGATAAATGTATATAAAATTATCATACCAAGTGCTCATATGTGCATTTTTGTACATGTGTATAATATGAATGAGTTTACAGTTTAAAACTACCATTTGTATATCTTTATAGGGATGAAATTTAGTCAACTAATCCAATTGTGTATTCATAATGTCCCATAAAGCTTACCAAAAATGGCTGACAAATTGTAGGTCATGATTAGACACAATAAATGTTGTAAATCCAAAATGAACCTAAACATGGCTGAAGAAGGAGCATGTGGTTCCAAGCACATTGATTTTATTATTCTAGGAAACCATGATGGCCATCTTAGAGAACCTATCCACTACAAAAAACACATACTCATTCTTGTGTTTTTTATAGGCAATCCATTCATGAAATCCATGTTGATGGATTTCCATGGCCTGGAAGAAACCAAAAAGGGTGAGTAAATCCTTAGCTTAATATTTCATGGGCTTGGTGATGCAATAAAAAAAATAGAATCTATATGGAGATCAAAATATTTTCACATATGCATATAGTATAAGTGTTTTTGAAATTCTACCATTGTCAATATTTTCACATGTACATATAGTATAAGTGTTGTTGAAATGTTACCATTTCCTTGGCAATGCCAAAGTGTCCTTTTGTCTTCACATAGTTCACCTCTCAAATGAGTCTAGCAAGGTGCACCATCAAGAATATATATATGTCAAAGATTTTATAGAATTTTTTTAGACATGTATAACTCTTGAACATGTTTATCCTATGTATGAGTGGCATAGGCATGTGGGAAATCCTTTCTAGTTGTGTATTGAGATACCCAAATAATGAAATTTGCACGATGTCCAACACTATGATGAGTACATGAACTAGTTATCAGCTAAGGCAATTTTTTTCCTTATTTTCCTCTCCCTTTTTTAATTTATCACTAGATGGAATTTTTGTAGGTAAGTCATCCACATCATGTGGTGAAAAATATCTAGCTTGATATATATCTACAAAAACTACAGTATCTTATGATCAAAATAAATGCTCATCCTTTACCAATATGTAGTGTTGACATTTATTTATTTACTGCAAAATAGTGTACTACTATTTCTCATAGGTGGACTACTACTTAACTGTGTTGCTAAATGTTTCTAAATGATAAATGGTCAAACTTACACGTACTATGAGCATTGCACCAAGTGCATACTCAGATTCATTAGTTTGAATCTCCAAAGAATAAATAATTTAGGGCATTCCTAGAGTAACTGTTATGTAAATACATTTCTTGAGCTTCTCAAAAACAAATTATTATGAAAATGTCCATTAGAATGATTCCTTGGTGCAAATAATCTAACAGATAAAATTCTATGTGCAAGAAAATAATAATAGACCTACATTATAATTTAGAAAGTCAAAGAAAACTCTTAAATTTATTGAGATTACATGGATTTGTCCATCTTGGATTACTTTTATATTCTATGTATCTACATGAGTTCCTTTGTTATCAATAATGTAACCCAAGTATTAAATATATGTGGTATGAAATGTTCACTTTGTTAAGCTGGATTGCAACATTTTTGTGTAGAGTGTCTAAGACATGCATTATGTTATCGACATACTCTTCTCGAGACATTTTGTAGATGAGAATGCTATATAACTATAAAATCAAGAAGGATTTGAGGTGAAGCTTAAGTAGATCATCCATCTAGTGCTTGAATTTATTTGGTTCATTGGTCAAGTCTAGATGCATAACCAACCACTCGTATAAACATTCTTTAGCCTTGAATTTTATCTCCCAAACATCCTTAATATGGGAAAGCACTTGATGATGTCAGACTTTAGGTTGATTTTCATAAAGTATTGTGCACCTCAAAGTTAGTATAAGAGGTCGCCAATGTATAGAGTCAGGTAATGATTCTTCACCATTATCATGTTCAGTGATAGATAGTTAATTAAAATATGCCACGTGTCATATTTATCTAGTGTGAGGACTATATGGATTCCAAAAGGAGAAGAGATATGTCTAATATTTCATTGATTAATAAGATCCTAAATTTGGCACTGGACTTCAACATTCTCATAATTGGACCTATACTATAATGGAAAGTTTAGGAGAGGGGATCTATGGAAAAAAATCGATATGATGATTTACCATTTTATGTGTTGAAAAACCATTTGGCTCATCAAATATGTTTTCATATATTTATAGCTACTTATTTAGTTATTATTGCTAAGGTGGTGTGTGCACATCATTATGCATCGCCAATGCATGTTTTTTTTCTTACACAAGTGCTTTTTGGTAGACCATGAGTAACATAAAATTTTGCAAGTGAGAGACAAGCTTGTGGAATGTTTGGTAGAGATTAAAGTGATTTTTTTCATTAGAACTCACTTTAAAAGGTTTAAGAATCAATATTTTGCATTAGCATTCCACTATTGTAGCTTGGATGGATATGTAGTTTCACAACGCTAAAAATATGAACTTCTGAGAAAAATATCCTGGCCTTAAGTTGTAAGACATAAAAAGTGACATTTTACTCCATGGGCTTAAATTTGTACCATAAATTGCATTTCCAATAGACCTATACATCATTCCCTTGCTAAATTTAACTTTTAGAGTATATTTTTTCTATGTAAAATTGGTTTCTAAGGCCAAGGTGTTGGTTTGTACCTTGTGCAATGATATTATTCTAACTTCATTATCAATGATGACATGGAGAGTTTGACCCTTCACCCAAATTTTGGTGTGGAAGAGACACTCCCATTATTTGGAGATGTAAATGGTAGTGGGATTGGTGATCAAATAAGTGGCATATAGAGAGGTGTCATGCATTAGCATGGGATCTAATGTATATTTCTTAAGCAAAAAATATTTCATGTAGTATTCAAAATCATTGTGTGAGTTTGTGTGGTGTTCATGGCATCATTTATCACATTGATTTGTCTTTCCTTTATGTAGGGCATATGGATAAAAAATATTTTTTTGTTATGATTCCTTCTTAGGGTGACCTTATGTGCCATGTTTTTAATATGCATGGTAGGGGTAGATGGAGAGTTTTGCATGTCAATGTTCTTATGTGTAGTTCCAAATGAAGAAGACAAATTTTAATTCATATTTTCCTTAGTGGTGTTGTAATATGCTTGCCCTGATGTGTTGGAAATTAAGAATTCCATATTTTCATGAATGTATAGTGGCATTCTACTAATGTACTTCATCATCTTACATTTTTTTAATAAATCCTAGTTCAGTTGCTCAATGTAGTCATGGAACTTGGTGTATTATTATATTATTATTTCCTTACACTAGACCAAATGTTGGAACTTGATGTACTCAATCTCAAGTTATTGAGTGGGTAGTACTTATCCTTCATCACATCCAAAAATGTATTCCAAGACTCAATTGGTATATTGTCTTGTGCACACTACACACTAAGAGTTTCCCACTAGTGAGACACCATAATGGACATCTTCAACACAATGAAGGTGACCTTCTCAACGTAAATGAATTAATTCACTGAAATAAATTTGTCAATGTGTTGAGTCCAACCATCTATTGTTGTGGTGTTGATTTTCACTTCAACATTTGGATGTCACTATTAAATAAAATTTTAAATGGGGTGATCTATTGCCAAAAAAGGATGCAAGAATGTGCAAAACAAGGAGTTTCTTGTAGCATAATCTACATCATGTGTTCACAAAACTAGCCAAAAATGTCAGTGTGTTGCTCTTTAAGGGTATATTTAATGATTTTATGGATGTATGGGGATGCATTTTTTATAGATAAAATAAATGAGAGAGGGGGTGAATTATTTATGCAGTCAATTCAATTCCAATTCCAAAACTTCAAACTCTCAACTAATCAATATAATCAATCATAAAGCATATAAACTAGTTATTGCAATGAATAAGGAAACTATGCAAGATCATGGAACATAACACATAAATTATGTGTAAAAACCTCATGGGGGATAAAAAAAATCTCAAGTATACAAACAAGTGGACTACAATCCTATAATGAATTCAAAAATAAGCGACTTTAGTGAAGCACCCACTTCACAAGGAGTACCAACCCCTAAGCATGAAAAAACACCCACTTATCCTAGATGTTGAGAACACACACAACACCTATGATATAAACACCTCAATAACTATAATTTCATTTCAATATGATGGATAAAAAATTAATAAAAACTCTCTTCAACCCTTCAAGCTTCCTCAAGCCTTCACACATAAGCAATGCATCCAAAACAACCTTTTGGATCACTATACACTTCTTCGCAAATCCTCAATATTTAATCTTCAAAGAACACTATTATAACATAAAAATATGACATATATTTCATGTACATATACCTTACACCTATCTGATCTTCAATCTATCCACCAAGCATACTCACCCTTCTCTATACTTTGCATATCAACTCTAGAAACCTTCATCTTTGTTTAAGCCCTGTAAAGAGCCTTCATGATCATCACCTTCTTGGTCAGCCATAAAACTTAACTTAACCCTTAAGGTTTATATCACAATTATAATAAGATAAATTTCATCTACATAGGTCTTCCATATCTTTGATAAACCACCCTTAAGTACCAATACCTTTCAATTAGGCCTAAGAAGCCCTTATAGGTCCATGAAGACCTAATCATCTTGTTATCACTTCACCAAGAAAAACAAGACATGAACACTTTAAAGAACATAGGTCCTTGAAATACGACCCATCAGACACTCTCAAGTGATTACATTCATAAATACACACCTACGCATATGTAAAACCTATCAATCATTTGCCTTGTACATGAAAACATAATGAACGAATCAAAAGTCAGCTTGTAAGCAATTGTTCATATTGAATATGAATTGGTCAAACCACCAAAATCCATAAAAATGATCCTAAATGTGTCTTAAAAACTATCTAGTAGATAATTTACCTTGAAACATCCAAACAATATCAATAAAAAACTCAAACATCCTTCTCAAGTCATTTATAGAAGAAGGTCAAACCCTTAGTCAACTTTGGACCACAATAAATGTAGGTGTACAACCAATCAAACCTCCAAATCATTTTTATTGGATATACCCTAAATTTTTATACTACATTTATTTTTATACCACCATAAAATTCATCCAAAATAAAAAAATATAACTAAAACAATGCAAACCGATTTTCCTTTGTAAATTCAAATATTTGAATTCCAACAGTCACTTTTTAATGCAAATTTGACTATGGAAACTAGTGAAATATGCTTGGGAGAACAAATTTGAACTACCATAAATTTTTATATACATAATTTCATGACCTAAAATTTTAAACACATGATATAGGAATAAATATGAACAAATCCATTTGACCACTTTATTCTGACACATTCACATGTGTGAATGTTGATGTCATCAAACTGCTTACTCAAGGAGTTATGCCAAGATGACTAAGAGAACCTAGACCTTCAAAATACTATTATAATGAATTAATTTCACTTAAAAATTACACCAAACAATCTTTACCCCTCATATGACCCCTCAAACATGATCAATACATCACCAACACCTATCATCCTACCTAACCAAGCAAATATAATAGGGTCCATGCATGATCACTAAGGCACACTTTGTCATTGAGAACCATGCATACATATTAAATCATGAAAACTCTTGGACACCTTAGGGACATAATTGAAAACACATAAATAATATATCCCTTTGTCATTGATGTCAACACTTGTAAATGTTTTCAAAGCCAACAATAAAGCTTATGCATATACTCTTTTCCCTCTCCAAACACTTTCTCCTCCTTTCACATAATGAAAAAGTGGGCTTACCTGCTGATCCTAAGGACCTGTAAATGTTTTAAAAACTAACATAAATAAGGGATATTGTCTTAGAGATGATATAAACTTCCCCTATCACTGTGCATACCATTCCTTACCATGACTACCTTAAGCCTGCTGATTGACAACACTCTTCTTTGACCATGCACTGCTACATGAACAAGATATGAATAATATGAAGAAAATAGGAGTGATCACACCTTGATAAAATTGAGAGGGACTCCCCCTAATTATCTTGGTCTTAAACACCCCTTGAGCACCTTTAGACCATATCCAACCATGAAGACAATTCTAAGTTGCCTTCAAATTTTCTCTCATAAGTCAACTCCATGATCACCAACAAATGTTCAATATGTACTTAAAACATTAAATATTCTCAAAATAGAATAAAAACTCATATGAGAATAATTATACCTTTGTATATTTGAGAAGATAACCAAAAATTTCATTTGACTCACCTAGCTTTGTCTAGAGGCCTAATAGCCCTTCTTGAACCTTTTAGATCCCATAACTTTCTATGTATACACCCTCATGACTTAAAATTTCATATCTAGAGTAAAATAATATTCCCCCTCATTCATGCCAATAATAATCATCCAACTCTTCTTCTACACCATAACTCCTTTAGAAATTGACCTATCAATCAACCTTCCATTAGCACGAAGGCTCAACCATAGGTCAAACTATACACTTCCAGATGTCTATAAAGAACATGTTGAGCAAAATTTTTGCCATTTAAATATATTAAGTATCCTTATACCTCAAATAATTTGGGAAGGTTACTAACTTACATGGTGCAAAACCTAGGGCATCAAAAAGGAACAAGGTCAACTTTCCACCTTTCGATCAATTCCATCTCATGAAACTTATCTCACACCTAGAGGTTAATAATAAAAACTTCTAGATCAAATTTTTATGTTCGAATACTTTGGGAATCCATAGAACTATGAAATGGTTTCTGACCTACTAACACTTAAGCAAGGACTGTCATACCTAAGAGCCTTCAAAAATATTCAACTTGTTCTCAAAAGATCTTCAAACCCTAAAACCACCTGGAGAATACTTATATGAGGTCAACACAACTTTATATGCCAAAAATTCATCTTGAACACTCACCAATCTTCATTTGACACCTGGAACTAGTCATATTGTGCATACAAACCTTGTGTATACCCCTGTCAATATGCCAAAACACCTTAGAAAGATCATGGGAGCCTTTTGGCATCTCTTCAACTCCTTTTTCAGATGGGTACAACATATCCAACTAACCTCCACCCTTGGTTAGCTTCATAAACCTTAAATGCATCAATTTTTCAAGATGAGCTCTCACTAGGCAGTGATCACTAAGCAAAATGATCAAACTGAACAAATGATCATTAAAGCTACTTGTGACCAATCCAATACATGAAACCTTATGGAATACACTTGAGTAAGTTATCTCCACACTCCATACCAACCTTTACCTTTTTACTTCATGATTAGGCCTTCCAAACCAAGCATAAAAAATTAACTAAAACATGCTTTTAGGACCAATCTCCCTGAATAGATCTCTTGAAGCTTTTCATTACAATCCTATGGAGTAAGCTCATGAACATGTTTCTCCCCCTTAGCCAATGACATTTTAATGATTTATAGATAATTAGATGACTCCCAAGCTTTATATTAGATATTCAAATGTTGTTTTTATCAATGGTTTAATCATAATATATGCATATTATTCTTTTTTAGGCACATACTCCAACTTAACACTTTGATTACTCACTTGTTATCTCAAGAAATGATATATAACAAGAATGTGCTTAGTGTTTGACTACATAAAAAGATTCTTAGAGATAATAATTACATTAGTATTGTCACAATAGATAAGACAAGGTCCAATTTTTCTTACCTTATAATCTTTCAAGGTTTGCTTCATCCACATTACCTAAGTACAATAGGAAACAACAACTATATACTTAGCTATTGTAGTTGATAGAGATACATAGGCTTACTTTTTGCTTAGCCAAGACACCAAGATATAATTGAAACTATCTTCCAATTACTTGTCATGGAAAAACCTTCAGGTAGCTCAATATGGACTTCTTCATCTAAGTTTCCATTAAAAATGCAGATTTCACTTCCATTTGGTAAACTTTGAAACCATTGAAGCTTGCATAAGATAATAAGAGTTTAATTGCTTCCATTCTTGCCATAGGATCAAAAGTCTCATCAAAATCTATCCATTCAACTTGAGCATATACTTTACACACCAATCTAGCCATATTTCTTATGACCTCTCATTTCTCATTCATCTTGTTTATGAACACCCATTTAGTTCCTATCACATTTTTATCTTTTGGCCTAGGTATTAAATCCCATGTTTCATTCTTTACTATTTGATCAAGTTTCTCATCCATTGCACATGTCTAATTTTCATCTTTGTTAGCTTCCAAAAATGTTTTAGGTTCAACCTTGGATAACACAGTCGTGTCTTGTTGATTTTGATTGATCAACATTATCCTTATAGTCTATAAACTAACATTCACAACTTTAATTCCTTTGGAAACTGGATGATCCTGCTGTATTCTAATAGATGGAGCTCTAGTGTCTTGTCTTACATCTCCCTCTTCATCATATAATTGATCAGGAATGCCTTCATTATTTGAATTAGGGCTTTATGTAGTTTCATTTAGCTACAATTTAGGCTTCTTGATTTCACCTACCTCTTCAAATATTACATTAGAAATTTCAACAACCTTGTGGAGTCTCTTATTAAAACATCTGTGATTATAAATTATGAAGTAATAACCCAAGAAGATGCCCTCATTAGACCTTGAGTCAAATTTTCCAATACTTTCTTCATCCCTCTTGATAAAACACTTTCTCCCAAACACTCTAAAATGTTTGACATTAGCTGCCCTATTTTTCCATAGCTCATATGGAGTCTTATCACCATTTAATCTAACTTGGCATATATTCAAGATGTATATTGATGTATTAATAACCTCTTCCTAAAAACCATCTGATAATTTGGAATCTTGAAGCATGGTTCTACTCATCTCTTAGATAGTTCTATTTTAACTTTCAACTACCCCATTTTGTTGGGGTGTCCAGGCAGTAGAACATTGTCTTCTAATCCCCTGCTATTCACAAAAAGTATCAAACTCATGAGACCAAAATTTTCCTCCTCTGTTTGATCTCACACACTTGATTTTTGATACTTTTTCATTTTCAACAAGATCTTTGAATGATTTAAACTTTGCAAAAGATTTTGATTTCTCTTTAAGGAAATATATCCAAGTCATCCTAGTAAAGTCATCAATTAATAACATGAACTAGCTGTTACCTTGAATACCTTGAGTTATTGTAGGTCCACATAGATCAACGTGGATCAATTCCAATTTTATTGTGGTGGAATTATCCTTAGATTTGTATCTTCTCTTGGTTTGCTTCTCATGAAGGCATGCCTTGCAAAGAGTATGAGGAATCTTAGTGAGTTTAGGCATATGCCTCACTAATCCTTTTGAAATGATCCTCACTAAATTATCAAAATTTAGATGTCCAAGTCTTCTATGATAAATTCAATTTTCTGTTAATTGAGTCATGAAACACTCCTCCATTTTGGATTCATGGAACACATACAAGTTATTATCTACATTGCGAATATTTGCAACTAATTTTCCAAACTTGGCTCTTCTCACTTCACATCCTTGATCATAAAAATTTAGAACATTTATTTTATTACACATTTTGATAACACTTGAAATATTGTGTTTCAAACCTTATAAATATAAATCATTTTCAGTTTTATTAGGACCATTATCCAAACTTACAGACCCTTTCCCAACTATGTTAGTAGAATTGTCGTCTCCAAATCTCGTTGAACCTGAATTATGTTTTTCAAGAGAGTTAAACTTTCTCTTGTCTCTTGTTATATGACTTGAGCATCCACTATCTATGTACAATTTATTTTTTTCATCCTCTTGAGTATGCAAGGCAGGTTTAACAAACATTGACTCTTCCTTTGGTGCACTACTTAAATTTTACTTCCACTCTTCTTTAATCTTGGATTTGTCTTCCTTGAACCATTTGATGGCGTCAATGAAGTATATGTCCTTTTTTTAATAGGTCCTCTTACAGTACTTAGCTATATGTCCCTATTGGTTTCATTTGTAGCATAGAATGCCATTTTTATTCTTTGAAGAGAAAGTATAGTCCCTATATCTGTGACCATATTCATTAAAAGTGTAACAGCACCCATTGAAAACATAACTATAGTTATTCATATTAGACATTCCAATTACTTATCCATCAAAAACAAAGGAATATTCATCTTTAAGTTATTTCTTAGAAATAGGTTTTTTCTTGTCCTTAAATAGAAGCACATCTATATATGTCATAGCTTTACCTTCCAAATGATCCAATCTTTGATTCAGGCCTTTATCCATCATGTCCTACAAATTCTTGACTATTGATACTAGTTTCTCTATTTGTGTCTTCACATTATCAATGCTTGCATTAATCTCATAATATATTGAGGAAGTCAGATCTAAAATTTTACATCTTTTCATGTTATTCAATCTTGTTGGGCTCTTTATTATGCTACTCAGTGGGCCATGGGCTCTTTTTTATGCTACTTAGTGGTTTGCACCAACCCAACACATCTCGATGTATGGAAATCGTTGAAAATGATTACTCTTTTGATACCTTTAAAACTATCTATAAGAATTTTCAAAGATCTTATGCTAGCTAGCAAGCAGTTGCTTAGCACCCAAGTTTGAAGGGGAATCTTAATGAGTGCTTACATGTGGTAGTTGGAAAACACAAGTGTTAGAGTAATGGAGTCAGTGGCATAATGACCCCCAATGAAAGCACAATACCCGGCATATACTCATCTAAGCTAGTAAGAAGATGCTCTTTTACCTATAAAAATGAGCTTAAACTCAAAGAAAAAAAGATGACATTAATGCAACGAAGCTCTTCAAAATCAGTTGTAGGATCATACATGTATATTGGTTTAAAACCAATATGAATAATTTGGAGAACCACCATGTATCACCCAAGCTCATATGTGAGCCACTGGGCTTATATTAGAACTTAGATGAGTGTGTGCTCTATTTCATACAAACTATACTCTATGTTAATGAGCTTTGAGTTAATAGAGATGATGTTGCATATTTTCTTATTTATTGAATCTTTTCATATAGTTTAGCACTATTGTATAATTTTGACTTAAGTTATATATGAAATATGATATATTTTTCATTTTTGGAATGTATTGAGACATAAAGGTCTATTCCAATTTGTTAATGGCATCATTTTGCCATATAGTAACTTTGGCATATTTGTAAAATCAACTAAGTGTTGAAATTAGCATGCATCAAGGCCCTAGTAATCGTACCTAAAGTGCTAACTTGAAGAATGAGTACCACAACTTGAGTCATTCCCTTGACTTGGCTAAGCACCTGAATGACACTTAACTTACTATCCTTATGGTTTGTGCCATTAAGATCTATATCTAGATAAACATGAAATTACACTAAAAGACTTGTGCCTTTGAATAAGCTTACACCTCCTGATCTTATCTAAGATGGCACACACTGATAGAATATCTAAACCCATTCTGTAAATGACTAAGTCCTATTGAGACTAAGGTTACACCATGTTTCAACTAGCCCAATGCAAGCCCCGGTCCCTTCACTACTACACTTCGAATGAGCACACAAAGCTTACATCTTGTGTGAAATTAATGCCAATATAGTAGTGCATTTAAATATTATACACCATATAATTTTAATATGATTGAGCCTAGATATATCAAGTATAAAATTGACTTGAATTGATAAGTAAGTGCATGACTAAGCACATGAGCTAAACAAGGAGACTTTTCTATAACATTTTGGTTTCGTTGTCAGGACCTATGTTGAATTTTGTTCCTATAATGGTACAATAAAGAGATGTTCTAACTTTCACTCAAGAACATCGAGCACTAACTAGAGAAATTGGAAGATAGTTTCACGTAGAAGCATCTGACATACCAAGCATATAAGCTAAGATAATAGGTGAAAACTAGCCTTTATGATGCCCTTTATGAGGTGTTCTTTTATGAACTACCTGAGCATGTGTAATAGTGGTTGGTTGATTATACCACATCTAGAAGATGAAGCTACAACTAGTGCTTTAAGTGGATAAAAGATCATCTAGAGAGGCTTGAAAGTTTAAATGATGTTTGGATGCACACTGTAGATAAGTGGTGGAGTAGCACATTGAATAGCTATGTATTAGAATTTGTAGTGTTGACCTTCTCTTACCTTGAATAAGTAGAGTACCAAATTAAAGAAATTATTGGTGGATTATAGTATTTAAATTGTAAGAATGGAAGGCTAAAATCCTTACTGTATGAGCAAGCACAGAAGGTGAGAAGGGGAAGTGTAGGTGAGGCATGATGGAAAGGAAAGAGCAACCTGACTCCTGAGAGATCTAAACATAAAACTATAACAAGCAAAAGTATAGGCTAATAAAGGATATATATCTTGGAAGTGCTAAGAGGACCTGTAATGAGTGGGAAGGGCATGGGGAAGGATCCCTTGATCTACAATAATGGCATGAAGGAGAGGAGAAAGTAAGAGGTTGAGCTCATAATTGGGTGTAGAATTCCTTGGGTTCATAAAAGATGAGGTGAATAATGATGTACTAGAAGCACCTACCCCCTTTGAACCTAAAGTATAATCTCATGTGCTATATTTTACTTAAGAAGATAGAAGAATGATAACTAACCCTATTATCGACATTGACTTTGACAGACTTCAAACTTTGAACCAAGACTTTGTAATCGAATAAGTGATACCTTACAAGGAATTAAACTAAAAAACCACAAAACCAGTGAGTGCTAACCTAAAAATCTAGAACAAAAACACAAACATTCCCATTTAGAGGATGTTAGGGACATCGACTAAGTAATAACTCATAAGAAGTGGATCGATGCCACAAGTGAATAGTACATTACACCTATGTGCCATGTTACATGAGTTATTGGCCCAACAAAATTAATGGCCCAATTATTAAATGACACCTAGTAAATAATAGGGATAAGAGGCATCTCATCTCAGTGGTTGGGATTCCTAGTGCACTAGCATGCATAACATGTCTTTGTACACTCCTTTGCATCTTGGAATAGGCTTGGCCACCAGAAGCTTGACTGCAATATTTTATGCACCATTGAATCCCTAGTGTAATGTCCTCTTATGATTCCCTCATGTGCTTCTTGTAATATGGTGTCCCTTTCTTGTTCCAAAACACACTAGTGTAGGACTTCATCTCTACTTAGTTTGTATAGCTCCCCCTCAATGATCTAGAAGGGGGCAATGTGAATAATAAGTTGTTTATTCTACTTATTTGATATGGTCTGAGGCACAAACCTAGATGTTGTGAAAGTGGCAATCTCTACCAAGTCTTCAAGGATGTGATAGAATCTATATATCTACACATCTGACATGTCATCCTTAATCTACACCACCACATTACCAAAATTTATGCAGGATAAAAGATCTAGCCCCAAGTTCTACTTTCTAAGTTTAATAACAATAGAGAACTAGAACTATTGGAATATAACTATCCATCTACATATGTACTCATGTAAAATAGGCCTATTCATGAGGTACTTGAACACCTCGTGATCAATGAAAAATATTAATGGGGTTGATAATAGAAATTGCCTAAATTTTTGTAAGGCATAGACCATTGTCAGTGCCTCATGCTCGATAGTGGTGTAATTCTATTCTGCTTGCATAAATTTCCTACTTGCAAAGGAGATGGGGTGGTACATCTTTCCCTCACTTAGTTTCACCAATATGGCACCAATTGTGGAGCCTAAAGCATCAACATGGATGTGGAAAGGAGAAGTCCAGTCTAGAATTATAGAATTGGCATGCTATCCAAATTTAGCTTCAATGTTTCAAAAGCCTCCTCTTACACCTCACCCTAATAAAATAGGCCATCTTTGAGAAAGAGCTCCTCTAGAGGCACTGTAATTTTCACATAGCTCTGTATAAACTTCTTGTAGTATCCACAAAGGCCTAAAAAGGCATGAATGTCTTTCTGCATTGAAGGAGTCTAGAGATAAACTATGATGGCTATCTTCATAGGGTCAACAAGTAAACCATCCTTATAGATGATGTGTCTGAGAAATGTGCCAAAAGGGGTTTCAAAGATGCACTTATTTAAGTTCAAATATATCTAGAGTTTCCTACACCTTTTAAACATGAGGCACAAATTATCATAATGGTCCCTTACAAAACCATATATAGTCTAGTCATTAAGATAAACTTGGAGGAACCTATGAATGAAGTCCTTAAAATTAGCGATCACCACTGTAGAGAATATAGTTGGTGTATTATTGCATCCAAAGGGCATCACATTATAAGCAAAACAACCCCATTGAGTTACAAAGGTTATCTTAGGCTTATCTTCCTCCTCCTCCTTGATTTACTCCTGATGGTAGCCCATGAAACCATCAGTGAAAGTATAGATTTCACAACCTATAATGCCATCTAGGACCTCATCGGTGAATAGGGTTAGGGATATAGGTGGAGTTTAGAAGTATATATTTGATGCAAATCCATATGTGCCCATCTTCTTGATGCTTATAACCATCAAGCTTACCCATTCAGACTCTTGTATAGGGTAGATGACACTGATGGCTAGTATTCCATCAATCTCTATTTTTACCTTAGCACGGAGATTAGGATTCATCCTATATGGGTGCTTCTTGATAGGCCTCATGTCATCCACTAGCTTGATGTTGGTTTTACCAAGGGAAGGGTGGGTGACTTTCATATCCTAGTAGCTACACAAGAACAAGTCCTAAAACTCCTTCAGTAGGTCTATGATTCACACTATCTATGTGTCAGACTAGTAGGCACCTATAGTGGTAATATTTGGCTCATCTTATACATTTATGTCTACTTTAGTGGTCTTAAGTGACATGCAGTAGGGTTAATTCCTCTCTTAATGAGAGTCTTCAACTTGCCTTGTCTCCTTAGTTATTTCAATTTGAAGTTGAGTCAGATATTCTTCATCTGGGGTACTATCATCCACATGGTGCATTAGTTTTTTCTTCCTATTAGAGCCTTTCAATTGAAATCTTTACAAGTTTTTTCATCCTCCTCATTAGAGTCACTATTGAGAACCTTTTCTTCAAAAAATGTTGAGAGTGCTTGTCTTTTCTCCTTAAACATGTTTCTAAGGTGCTCTTCAAGGATGGCAGTGTCCTCAAACACTGCCCTGTGAATGACTTGCAGTGGCTCCAGTAGCTCTAAGTTCTTTGAAGAGAAGGAGAAGGAGAAGGTGTGCATGGACCTCTCCTTGAGTACCTCCCAATATCCTATTTCTTGGCATGTTTCAATTACAATGTACCATACTCATGCCCATATTTTAAGGTCATGTAGAAGGCATGCACCCACAATTTTTTGGGCACATTCTCACCATAGATAGTCCAAGTTTGTTCATATAAGTGCACATGTGTGATTGGATTAGAATCCCTTGAGTAAGCTGATATATCTAAGTCTTCATTACTCTTTCCAAACCTAGTGCATATTGTTGCCTTTATATCTTGCCGTGCTGGTAAACTAGGCCTTTGATCTTCCCACCAATGATAAATAGTGTTCTTTAGGGTATGTACTAGTGCACCCATTCTATCTATTTACTTGGGAAAGCATGCTTCAATGTCATTGACATATTTTTCTACCGACTACTTCCTTCCATATTTTGAAAGCACTACAAGCTTTCATTTACTTAACCAAAACACTCTTTTCTCTACCTTTTTGGCATGGGGAACTCATTTCTTCTAAGTATGATCAACCTTGATCAGTCTCATTCTAGCTAGTCTTGGCTCAATTTCCTACATTAGGTGGCACCTTTGGCCAATAAATTCATAAGCCTCTTTGACCCATGGTCATAGGCTATGTTAGTTGTATCGAAAGATGATCATACATCCTCCCATTTGAGCATTATTTGGTCACTTGGGTCAAGCTTATCAGCACCCTACACTGTGGTATTATAAATGTGGTTGATCTCATTCTTGAGATTAACACTTTTCACATATGGAGGCCCTTGAACACTTGATAAGGGGATCACCACCCTCTCTCTATCATTCTTAAAAGTAATGTAGTGCTTCTTAAAGTGCATGCCTGTGTTGTTGGTGTAGCATCATGGCCTCCCTAAGAGCACTGGATAGTTGTCATGATCTACCAACTTGATCACCTTGAAGTTGGCTCAGAATTCAATGCCCATAATATCTAAAATGGTGTTTTTGAGGATCCTAATAGGTTTTGCTTGATTTTATTGGCCATGAACAACATATGAGGGGAGGGCTTTAAGGGTGGTCATGCCATATTCTCCAAGGTAGTTTTGGTTAGAATGTTAACCTCGGTGCCTATATACATAAGGACCTCACAAATAGACCATCCATTGATGGTGGCATTTATTAGTAGTTCTTGGTCATACTCTGCATTTTGAGTATGTCTTACTTCATGTGCCCACTCCATATGTGGTGTAACAACTTCAATCATCTGAGGCATAACCTCCTCCTATGGTCTCTTCCATACATGCTCTAAAATACAATTTTTTTAGTAGAGGTAGCATCTCTTCACATTATGGGAGGTGTAGGATCTCAGTCAACTCTTGTACTTCATCCTCCTGGCTATCCTATTTCCTATGCATGGTGCTTGCCTATGCCTCTAGATCCCTGGCTAGTTGGAGCTCTCCCCATAAATTTTGTATTACACTCATAGCTTATTGTAGGACATAATTTTAACATGATAGGTCAAGGTAGGGCACAACTTTTGGCTTAAGTTTCATTATGCACTTGATACAGCTTGACTCACCATATGCCAAGCATAGTTCTTTTATCAATGCAATAGGTGGCTATGTGGTGAACCCACTCTGAGATGTGGTCTACACCTAAGGTGGCTCCTTATGAGTTTGTTATGGCTTGGGAGTCCATTTATCCTCATTTTTCTTATGCCTAACCATGGCATCACCTTTATTTATGCTAGGCTAACCTTGAGTTAGCTTTTTGTACAAATCTAGGCAATCCTTGACCATATGTGGTCCCTGAAAATACCCACACATTAGGTGTGTAAGGAAGTCATACTAGTAATGATCAATTGACCCACATTTGTAACATGATTACAGTAAGAATCTTCCTCCACCATGTCCTCCAATTCACCCACACATGCCTTATTGATTCCCTTAGCAAATATTTTTCTGGCTATAATCTTCATTTCCTTAGTTTGTTTTCCCTTTGATTATGGTTGTTTTTTTCCACATGCCTCTCTCTATATTATAACACATCTCATCAATGACTCAATAATATGCTATTGAATGAGTATAGGCATTGCACATATTACAATAGATGGTAGTTTTTACTTGACTATCATACTACAACAAGGGATAATTTTGAGAGTCATGTGGCCCATGACAAACTTCACAGTTGAGAAGTAAGGTGCAAACATTTCCTCATGAGAAATTATTCTTGTTATGCCCCTCCATCTCACATTTAGTATACCATAATCCATTGTGAGTGTCATGTGCTAAACCAACACATGATATTCTACAGTTGGGAGGCCATTAATGTAATCTACACCTCCATAAATGGGTTGATCGTAGTGTTGGTCCTACTTATTACCTCAGCTTGGAGTGCAGCTTTAAGCTTTTCATGGGATTCCATGAAGGTATTCATGGAAAATTCTCTCTTAAAAGGCACTAGTATGCCCCCAAAAAATCATTACGCATGTTGGGAGGGATGGATATCATATCGAAGCTTAGAAAGGAGGGTTTTAAACAACATTTCAAATAGGCACACACTTTTAGATAGCCCTTGGATGATTTATTTGAGTGTTACAATGCTTTGTTACTCAAATTTAGGAATATAAAATTCTTTCAAGAAATCCTCCTGCAATATATTGTAATCAACCATAGCCTTACTTAGATCAAATTTTTGACACCAAGTATGGGTGTGATCCAATAAGGTGGTCATGAACTGAGTCACCTTGCACTCTGATTAGGTGATACCCTAAGCATGCCATTGAATATCACACTTGAGTATATGATCCATAGAATTATCTACATTATGATACTCAGGCAAGTACATGGCCATTTTAGAATAAATCTACTAAGGCAGTGGTGCTAGAATCAGAGGTGTTTTCCCCCTCGACGTCTATGTTGGAGATGATCCTCTAATGCCTCTGACTATAGGTTTGAGTGCTGAAATTTTTAGTGTAGGTTGAATTGTTGAGATCAACAATGGTATATTTTGGTATCCACTAACTATTTCACTAAGTAGGCTAAGGCCACACTAATGAAAGATTATACAGTGACAATAGTTGTGCATTTCATTTGAGAAAACATAATAAGTTGATATGGGTGCCCATTAAGTTTGACTAGTGATAGGGGCACTCATTTCATTAATGAGATGGTGCACATCCTCTTAACTAAATACATGGTGGTACAACACAAGACCAAACTATATCACCCATAGGAAAATGGCATAGATGAAGCATTAAACAAGATCCTGGGAACATACTTGACAAAGATATGTGATGTTAGTCATAAGGATTGAGATGATCATGTTTTAGTGGTACTATGGGTGTACCACATGACATATAATCACATAAACAAGGCTACACCATTCTAACTGGTGTTTGGCATTAAAGCAGTTCTCCCCATGGAATTCATGGTGCCATCCTTATGCATTACATAGATTGGTTTCTTAGATGACTAAGAATATTTTAAACACAAGGTTGGAAGACTTGGAACATTTAGATGAAAAGTGCACCCAAGAAAGATGGAGTCATCAAATTGAAAAGGTGCACTATAAGCTCTAGCATGACAAACAAATCAAGCACAAGGAATTGATTAAAGGACCATTGGTGTTGTTTTATGACTCAAAGTACCTTAAGCACCTAGGCAAATTAAAAATAAGTTAAATGGGCTCCTAATTTATCCACCATATCTTGGATATAGGTACATGTAAGTTACGCATGTTATTCGATGAAATGATTTTAGGGAATTTTAATGGAAACTGATTGAAGCTACATTAGTAGTAGGATGACACTTATGCCATAAGAACATTGACTTCTTGGTCACTAGTTGGTTTGAGTTGAGATAACTAGAATATATTTTGTTGCAAGCCAAATCATTCTTTTCTTTTAATTTTGTTGCTTGTATAGTGTAAAGAGGTAATAAGCGATGAAAGATAGTTAGAAGGACTTATCTATTGGCACTTTATGCATAATTTTAGTTGGGTAAATCAAGAACTTTAATTTTCTAAGCACATAAGGCCACAACACCTAAGTTATGGGCACGTGAATCTAACTCAACTCTAGTGAATTCATCTAGCCTTTCACGCATAATTTCAATCGAGTGAGTCGAGCACTTGCACCCTCTAAGTGCATGAAGCTAGACATCTAAGTGGTGGGTGCTTGAAACTCACTAAATGCAAGTAGAATATGCATAGGATCCATGTGCATAAGGTGAACATTGTAGGACTCTTAGAGGCCCAATAATGAACTACTCTGGTGATTCTATGCATGATACCAATTGGGTGAGTTGAGCCCATTTAATTTCTCATCACCTAGGGCCAGATGCCTAAGTTTTTGGGCATGAGGAAGTTATTAGAACTAGAAGATTTGAGAACAAAATGATAAAGTACATAAGCACAAAGGAAACCTTTATACGAAAGTTAGAATGATGTGAATCAATTGATCATGTAATAGATATGAAAGAATAAGGCAAAGATGGTCAACATGGTTGGGTGCAAGAATGAACATGAAGATACATAATTTGATCATGCATAAGATAACTAGAAGAGAAGATGAAGTATTGAAGGGCCAACATAAGGGATTTGTATGGGGTAGGATAACCCAAGGTAAGACAAAGTGTAAGAAACCAACCAAAACAAATAAGCACACTAGAAATAAAAGTGCAACTAGAAGAGGAAGTGGAATCGAGGAGGTTGAATCATGTGCATGTGACATGTTGCACACAAGTTTCCATAAGGAAGGCAAGGTTACATAAAGTGAACAAGCACAAGAGAAGAATCATCTAAGATAGCTAGCATCCACTCACATTTCAGTGGGAAGTGACCATTTGAATTAAATGCCACTTAACTAAATTATCATTAGAATCATTTAATGAAGTGGTAGTGGAGGCATAAATACATTCATTTAATGCATTGATGATAAAGGGTTTTCATGGATTTCATAAAATTTTGCATTTTCCAAGAAATTTAGGCATTGCCATGCCATAAAACACCTACATTAATGATGGTAGATAAGGAGAGGGTATAAATTATCAAGTGGTAGACTTGCTTAGGTTATAAAGTTTAAACTAACTTAAGACTAAGAGCGAACTTGAGTGAAAAATAGAAAGTCAATGTATGAAAACCCTATACCAGTGAGAATTTGAGTGCTTTCACACACTAAGATTAAATAACTGCATAATAAGAAGAATTGAGTTCATATTAATATTTCTTGGGAGAAGCTTGGAGAGAGGATTATATAAAAACTAGATAGTTAGAAGAGTGAATTGATGCCCAGGCCACCATTAAAGGCCAATAAAGCTTGAGATCCAAGGGAATAGTCACAGATCCTACAACTGTATAAGCACCATCACCTTTCAAGGCTTAGGTAAAATTTACCTACTATGCTTCAACACTAGTAGGTTTATGATGGTGAAGAAATGGAAGGGATCAAGCTGCAATCAAGTGAAATATGACCCAAAATGGGTGTGTATAGCACTTGAAGTGGCCATTACAAAAGTAACAATGTAGTGGACAGAAGCAACAAGTCATGGCATAGGTCAACAACTTAAGTGCCAAGTTAAAAACCTAGGAGCAAGACTTAGAATCACTCTTTTGCACCTTTCAAACAAAGGCAAGTGAGCAAGGGGACAGTTTAGATGGTGGGGTGAGAAGAGCTAAGGAAGGACTAGAAGCCTTTAGAAAATAAATAAAGTGCACAGATATATCTGCACTCGAGGCTGCATTAACAAAAGTAGATAACACCATCGAATAGATCAAGCTCACCATTCAGGGCTTCAATAACTTCAAGATAGAGCTACAATAAAGTGTGCTCAAATTTTATGTAGCAAAGGCATTGAAAGACTAGTTTGAGGGTCGACTAACAATTTTCTATGGGGTAATGTTGGGCCTCTTTTTGTGATACTTAGTAGACTACACCAACTCAACACATATTGACACATGGTAATCATTTCAAATTATTTCTCTTTTGATACCTTTATTTTTAGTTGGAACAATCTTCAAATATATTATGCCAACTGGTAGGCAATTGCTTAGCTCCTGGGCTTGAAGGGAAATCTCATTAAGTGCTTGCATGTGGCAGTTGGAGAGTGTGGGTGTCAAAGTAGTGAAACCAAAAGTATAATTACCCCCAATGATAACTCAAATGTTGGTGTGCACCTATCCAACCTGGTAAGAAGATGCTCCTCCACCTATAAAAATTAGCTTGAACCTAAAGAAGAAAAAAGGTAACATTAATGCAATGAAGCTCTATAGAATTAGTTATAAGATCATACATGCATTTTGGTTTAAAAACAACATGAATACTTTTGAGAACCACCATGTATCATCCAAGCTCTCTTATGAGCCATTAGGAATGTAGTAGAACTTATATGAGTGTGTGCTTTGTTTCATACAAAATATACTCTATATTAACAAACTTTGAGTTAATAGAGATGGCGTTGCATATTTGCTTATTTGTTGAATATTTTTATTTAGTTTAGCACTGTTGTATGATTTCAACTTAAGTTCTATATGTTTTATTGAGACATAAAGGTCTATTCTAGGTTGATAATGGCATCGTTGTTCCATATAACAACTTTAGCATACCTATAAAATTGACTAAGTGTTGAAACCAAAATGCACTGAGATCTTAGTAATCATGCCTAGAGCGCTAACTTGAAGAGTGAGTACTTTAACTTGAGCCATTCCCTTGACTCAACTAAGTGCCTAAATGACACTAAGCTTACTATCCTTATGGCTTGTGCCATTAAGATCTATATCTAGCCAGGTATGAACTTGCACTAAAACACTAGTACCTTTGAATAAGCTTGCACCTCTTGATCTTATCCAAGATAGCACATGATGATAGAATGCCTAAGTTTATTCCATAAATGACTAAGTTCCATTGAGACTAAGTTTGCACCATGTTTCAACTAGCCCAATATGGGCCTCGATCTCTTTATTGCTGAACTTTAAGTGAAGGCACAAAGTTTGCACCTTGTGTGAAATTGATGCTAGTGCAGTAGTGCATTTAAATGTTATGTACCATCGAATATTACTGTGATTGCAACTAGCTATATCAAGTATAGAATCAACTTGAATTGATTGATAAGTTCATGAGTAAGTACACGAGCTAAACAAGGAGACTTTTATATAGTAAATCATTCATTCTCTTCCTCTAGACATTTGATCTTTGATAAGGCACTTACTAGTTCTCCTTGAAGATATGTCTCAACATCTTTGTCATCCATTATACCTATGATCACCTTCAAGTGGTTAAACTTGCAAAGAAGGTATGGCTCTGATACCAATTTTTAAATGTACAATCACTAAGATGGGGAGTGAATCATTGATACAAGAAATTCAATTCCAATTCCAAAACTTCAAACTCTCAACCAATCAATATAAGCAATCATGAAGCATATAAACCAGTCATTGTGATGAACAAGCAAACTATGCAAGATCAAGGCACATAACACATGAATTATGTGAGAAACCCTCATTGGGGATAAAACCCACTCTCAAAATTGAAAACAAGTGGACTATAGTCCTATAATTAATTCACAAATAATAAACTTTAGTGAAGCAACCACTTCACAAGGAACACCAACCCCTAAGCATGAACAAGCACCTACTTGTCCTAGATGTTGAACACCCACACACCACCTCTAATATCAAAACCTCTAAAACTCTGATATCCTTTCAATTTTATGGATAAATATGGAATATCAACTCTCTTCAACCCATCAAGCTTCCTCAATCCTTCACACATAAGCAATGCATCCAAAATAACCTTTTGGATCACTCTACACCTCTTCGCTCATCCTCAATATTCAATCCTAAAAGAACACTATTATAAAATAAAAAATGACCTCTGGGTCATATACATATCCCTCCCACTACTCTACTCTTCAATATATCCACCAAGCATACTCACCCTTATCTATACTTTGCATATCAACTCTAAAGACCTTCATCTTTGTTTATGCCCTTTATAGAGCCTTCATGATCATCACTTTCTTAGTTAGCGATAAGACTTACCTTAAACCTTATGATTTTATCACACTTATAATAGGATTGATTTCATAAAGATAGGTCATCTATATCTTTGATAGAACACCCTTAAGCACCAACACCTTTCAATTAGGCCTAAGAAGCCCTTATAGGTCCAATAAGACCTATTCATCTTGTTATCACTTCACTGAGTAAAACAAAGAACAAAAGACAACTTAAAAGAACATATATCCCTTCCATATGACTGTGAGACACTCTCAAGTGATTACATTCTTCACTAAACACCTCTGCATATGCAAAACCTATCAATCATTTGCCTTGTACATGAAAACACCATGAATGAACCAAAAGTCAACTTGTAAGAAATTGTTCATACTGAAGATGGATTGGCCAAACATCCAAAATACATATAAATTATAATTTGGGAGTTTAAAAAACTCTCCAATAGAAAATTACCTTGAAATATCCAAACACTATTAATAAAAAACTCAAACATCCTTCTCAGGTCATTTACAAAAGAAGGTCAAACCCTCAACCAACTTTGGACAATAATAAATGTAAGTGTGCGACTAGTCAAACCTCAAAATCATATTTCCTTAATTAACCTTGAAGTTATCTACCACTTTGATTTTTATACCACCATAAAACTCATCTAACATCAAAAGTTATAACCAAAACAATTCAAACTGGAAATTTCTTTGTAAATTAAAAAATTTGAATTCCAATTGTAGACACTAGAAAACCACACACACAGTCCTAGTTATCAAAATGCCTTGGGTTTATCTTTAACCTCTTTCAAATATACCTCAAAGGTTGATAAACCTACTTGACCTAACCCACTTACCTAACCCATAGTAAAGTTATCCACTTGACTAATTTAATTCACCTTTTCACTGTTTTAACCCACCTTTTCCCTAGGTCCTTGATTGGTGATGGTCAGGGTGACCGGCAATGATCACCCTGATCGGTGATGGTCAAGTTGTACTACCTATAATTTTAGCATAAAAAACACATGCAAACTACCATGTTGATTTTATAAATATAGCTCGTATAAATCTTGTTGTGAGCCTTTGCATGGATAATTTATATTTAGATGGCCTAGTTACACCTTCACTTCCACCTCTTACCTTGCCTATAAGAGAAAGAGGCATGGGAGGGAAAATCCATCTAATTTTTTTATCAAGAGCTTTGTGTATCTAGAATTTATTTTTTTAGGTCAATTATCATCATCAACATTATCAAGTTCCCTCAACCATCTTATTGGGATCTGACTTACCATTGCCTCTCAACCAAGATTTTAAGTACCATCACTCTACCAGAATCAACATAGATTTCATCAATAGGTAATTCATCTCAACCATCCACCCAAATTTTTTTTGGTAAGACAAGTATTTTCTTTCAAGTATCCACTTATCATATTATATTTCAAGATTAGCCTATCGCTTATCTACCTCTTGGCACTTACCTTCTGAATCCCATCAATCAACAACACCAACCCCAATTCCACTCCCAATTCCACTGATAGGCAACTGATGATGGTTAGCCTCAACCAGTGATAGTTAGATGACTAAAAATGGTTATATAATTGGTGACAGTCACTTGAGACACCAAAAACTAGCAAGTTAATTCCACCTACCTACACCCAACCAAATCCAGTCTTCAGTGTGCCTCCCTATTCACACTGAAGACTAAAGCATACCCCAACCCCTTAGCACTAGTATTACTTAGATTATAAATAATTATATCATTTTTAATCTATTTTCTTAACAAGCATTCTTGTGTTTAGTTTCAATACTTTTTGATTATTGATGTATCTTCTTTTTAGTTTTGTGAACTTAATTATTTAAATTGTGTGGATTGACAACCCCTAAGGAAGCTCTCACTTTTGGGATCTAACTATCACTAGGAAATCCACCCAAATATCTATGTAATGAATGAGTTTGATTTAGTGCTTTCTTATCTACAGGTATTCCTCCCAAGCCAAAGAAGATCTCTTCACAATATTCTAATTTAGCACGTGCACAACCAAACAAGTTTTTCAACCATACCCGTATCGAGTATCTTTTATCTCTTCTTTATAACTTAAGAAAAAATTTACATGAAACATTTTAGCATGCTTGGTGGGACCTAGAGTCTTTACTCATGTTTTCTTTGCATTTATATGATCTTATCTTTATTTTTGCTCATAATTGAAACTAAAATCTCTTTTGGGCTTAAAATCAATCACATCCATTTCTTGCTTTTAACACTAGTTCACTTTGGACTAAAGCATAGTAATCTTATCGTAGCACCACTTTTGTTGCACACACTAGCCAAACTACTTTCATCAATCAAACATCATAATAATTAGAGGTAAGGTCTAACTAGGATTTCATCACCTAGCAATCACCTTACCCATTTATGGCAACCCTACTTGGAGGTCATTACTAAGTGGAGAACCAACTCAGTGCTCTAGTTGAGTATAAACTCTGGATATAAATATATATTAGCTAAGCACCTAACACCCTTATCACTGTGGGACCATGAGGTGAGGGGGCAGGCCCCAATACCAAGCCACTTATTGATTCTAATACAGATTCTTTTGAGCACCTAAACAACCTAAAACTAACCATAGATTGTTTTAATAGTACCTGATCTACAAGCCAACTTCCATCACACAAATTAGGCATAAGACAAAAGCGAGATTGAAACTAACATCTAGGCTTAACATGCTTCATAGTGTCTCTCTTGATTGCCTTGATCATTTTTTTGTCTTCTTCTTATTTGAGTGGTGAGTTTGTTCTTGTTTTCTCTCCCCCTTTCTTGTATGGTTCTCACTCACTAGTAGCGAAGAAACCTAGAAGAGTAGAACCTGACACTTGAATCAACCTCTTATGCCTTCTCATCTATGGAGTACATCTCTGAGGTCGAAGATTCACCTCATCCATTGGGAAAACCTACTTTTCCTTGGGTGTTTCCCCAAGGAGACATGGATTTTACCACTTTTTTAGACAAAAGTCTTGTTTCCCTTCAACACTACCTTAACACCTCCTCTCACCATATCTCAGTTTCAAATCCACCTCAATATCCTACTTATGGCATGTTATCCCACCTTATGAAGGGTATCCCTATTTCTATGATCACCACCCAACCTTCAACTATGTAGACATTTTCATCTACTAACCCCTTTGATGTCATCGCTGAAAACCAACCTATCCAACCAACCACTACCTTTACACCTTCTGCCCCTACCAGTGACTCCTCTATCTTGGGGACAACCCAACCATCAACCCATCACACTCCACTTGTTGTTGGAGCACCCACCACTAGCACTACCAACCTTCCCTTTATCAAACCCAACCCCTTGGTTGGGGGTATCCATCCTTTCTACTTCACTGCTTACTAGTACGAAGGTCACTACCTCACCTTTTGCCACCAACCCAACTACCACCCATACCCAACCCATAGGAATCCCTCAACAAGTATCTGTAACACCTAACCTAGGTTACATCTCAAACCCATAAGGGTATGTACCCACTACCCAACCACCGTCATCTACCTACCCTTACATACCACCTACCTAGCCTTTCTTAACCACATTCCAAAATGTGACAACCTCTCAACTGTCCAATAATTACCAATATGTTACCCAACCTCAACCAAAAAATCAATCTTACAATCCTTTTGGTGTACCACCTCAAATCGACTTAATGAAGATGCTCATAGACAAGATGACAAACCTTGAGCCATCCATTTTAGAGGCTCATAACATCCTATCCTATTATCAGATTTGTAATGAACCTATTCATCCTTCTATCCCCATCAAACCTTACTCTCCTCAATGGGAGATTCCAAAATTTACCAAATTTTAGAGCAAGGAAGACCCCCAACAACACCTTAGGGATTTTAGGCATGCATTTTACATGATTGCTTATGGTGATGCCCTTCTCTTTCAAACCTTCCCTATGTCTTTATCCAACCCAACACTCAAATGGTATAATGACCTCACTAATCATTCCATCTTTTCTTTCACCCAACTAGCACAAGTCTTCTTAGATCACTTTTTCA
This sequence comes from Torreya grandis, assembly GCA_037957365.1. Lineage (NCBI taxonomy): Eukaryota > Viridiplantae > Streptophyta > Pinopsida > Cupressales > Taxaceae > Torreya > Torreya grandis. The sequence goes on from JARHVA010000377.1 coordinate 4,144,032, forward strand.
TTAACATTTCCAAGAACATCTCTATCACTGACCTCTATTCTATCAAGCAATTTGATGATGAATCCTTTCCTTATTTCATCGCTCGTTGGAGAAGCTTGATTAGTCAGCTTTCATTTTCCTTGCCTCAACTTGAACTTATAAAACTTTTTGCTTGAGCCTATACCAAACATATATCATCTACATTACATGTCCAAAGCTTTATAACTTTTGATGAAGCTTTTACCATGGCATGTAAGCTAGAAAAATAGGCCATAGATGAGGGTAAATTGAAGTTACAAAATAAGAACTCTACCTTCAAGACCAATGAAACCTCTTCCTCCAAACCAGGCCACCAAGCCAATATTAGAACCAAGACCAAGGGAACCAAGAATGTAGTTATCCTTAAAACCACCCTCCACCACTGTCAATCAACAAAATTCTCCTATTACCTCCAACCAAAACACAAGGACCCTAAACCAAAGCAAACAAAAAACATTTCACTCCACTTGGAGAATATTATGCCTTGGTTCTGGAGATGCTACTAAAAGCTAATATTATACAACATCCATCCATCAAACCTCCCCAACAATTTGATTCTTCTCGTCTAACACTTGCTTGGTACAATGAGAATGACCTTTGTGGTTTTCATCAAGTAATTAGACATGATGTCAGTTGATGTAATACTTTCAAGAATGTTGTTTATAATCTTATCGACAAGGGGGAATTCATGTTGGATAATCCTAATGCCCCTTAAAATCAAGCTATTGACATCTTTAGGAAATCTTTTCCCAACCATGCCCTTGTCAAAGCCGAGGACACATAAGTTGAATATTCTCATGATTCCCATATAGTCAATATGGTCCTTGACACACTTGTCTATGGGGAGCCTATCATCTAACCTACCTGTTTCTCTCCCACTTCACTTATCAAAGTGGTGGAATCATCTTCTCTTCCTTCAAAAGCACAAATAGAAGAGGATCTTTTTTCCTTGGCTATACTCATAAAGGTGTTGGAATCATCAAGCACCCCTTTTGATAGACAACCTGAACAAACAACCATTCCTAACCTACTATCTCTCCTAACTACAGATTAAGCCATAATTATGGACATCATGCTCAGGGAAGTATCTTTTTCACAAATACCCATAAAAGAGTATCCACCCAACCCAAACTTACCTCCCTTGCTTGAGGAAACAAATGAGGCTATCAAACTTCCTCCTCAACCCATAGGTGTATCCTCGGTACCCATTATCGAGGGCATGAAATTGGCATGCAAACCTTTTTCTAAACTTGTTCAAAAGTTAGGTATGGTCACAAAACTAGACATGAATCAAGCCACTTTTTGGCAACACCTAGGGCTCCCTTACATCAACAAACATGAACCTTATAACACACCTCTAACCAATAAATCACACCTCTAACCAATGAATCTATCATTTCCATACCACCTCTTAAACCAATTAGAACTTCTACCAACCCTTCACCTTCGCAATCAACCAAAACAACCACCTCTCCAACCACCACATCACCAACCAAACCTTTCAAAAAAATTGGTGCCTTCCTTTCTCAAAATTTGATTCACCCATCCTTGAAAGTGAAATTAACCTTGCCCAAGCCTATACCTAGGTCTCAACCCACACCAACCAAGAGGATGAAAATATTAAAGGGTTGCATGACTAAGACTCTACTTCCCTCTACCTTTCCCTCTATCTTAGGGCCTCACCCTTCTACTTTGCTTAAGAATCAACCCCCTTTTAACATATGTCACCCACTACCATTGGTTACACCATCCCACTTATTATTTGATGTGTCGATCCTTCCCATATTACCAATAGTCAGACCATCAAACTCGGCCACCCCAACTACTAGCATACCCAGACCAAAACCATAAACCAAAAACACCACCTTACCCAAACCATCTCTCACCAAACTTATTACCACTAACACGCCCATCTTACCAACCAAAACCATGATCCTTAAACCTTACTTACCTCTAGTAGAATCATATACGACCATTATTTACATATTATTACATACCTCCTTCCTCACATTACTTCCTATCAAACCTTTCAATCCTCTTAGTTCAAAGCTCACGTGGTATAATGACCATCAAATCTACTCCTATCACAGGACACCTCGACATGACACAGAGAATTGCAAAGCTGTCCAAGCCATTATCCACCAACTCTATGATGAGGATGATCTTTTACTAGATGAACTTACATCCATTCCTTTACCAATACACCCAACAACTAGTCACCAACACATTCCTAATCCTCCACTCCCACCTCAGAGTGACCCATAGCCTACCCAACCTCCCATCACATATCCACGAACTCTATGATGAGGATGATATTTTACTAGATAAACTTACATCCATTCCTCTACCAATACACCCAACAACTAGTCACCAACACATTCCTAATCCTCTACTCCCACCTTAGAGTGACCCAAAGCCTACCCAACCTCCCATCACACATTTCCCCTCTATCCATACCATTAATGTGGTCACATAATCACAACAAAAGGATAAAGGGAAGGCCAATATTTCCATTCCATTGACATACCCACCAACTCATCCAAAACCAAACTAGATCCAAACCTCTGTCTACAGCTAAGGCCAAAGTTACTATTTTAGGCACCTCCGAGGCTAACCCCTCTGAATCCATCAGGAGTGTCATTCTTAAAGAACTTTACTAGAACCCAACTAAGATGAACCTCTATGAGCTCATTTTTACCTCACCCCACCATCATCAAGCCATGATAGAGGCTATGTAAGCTATTAAGGTTAGACTAGGTGACTCCCAACCTATAAAGGCCTTCGTATGTGCTCTCTAAATCTCCACCCTTGTTACCTTCAAGGACTCAGAGATACCTTCTATCCATCCTAAAGAACTAAACCCCCCTCTTTTTATTATATACCATATTAGCCAAACCCACTTCAAATGGGTTACGATCGATGGGGGAGCCAGTATCAACATCATCTCTTCTCATGCCTATGGCCAACTCAAATTACCAGACAATGTCATGTCCAAAACTTCAACCATCCTAAGATCATTTAACGACACTATGACCACTACCTTGGGAACCATCATCCTTCACATTCAACTAGGACCTCGCACACTCCCCTAACTCTTTGATGTAGTCAAAGGTGAATTCTAGTATAGTTATTTACTAGGGAGACCTTAGATCCATGCCATGTGTTGTATGCTTTCCACTCTCCATCATTGTGTCAAGTTTGAACATGAAGGTCAAGTTGTTACCATACAAGCTAACCCTAGCCCTTTTTCAACATGCAATATGACCTACCAACTTAATGACATTCTCCTACCTCCATCCAAAACACCACAAATGACCACCACCAAGCCCTCACCCACATAAGTCGAAGCTATTGCTTCCCCTTCCACTGAGGAATCTACCAGTTTGTCTATTCCCATGGACTAGATAATTATCACTGATCCTTTATAACCCACCTTTCAACACCTTTCCCTTGGAGAATACTGCCTCCTCACCCTTGACGCCTTCCAAACTCCCCAATAATATGAAAACTCAACCACTAACCAAGTTATGACCCCAATGTTCGATCCATTATCCCCTTGGGGCCTCTGAGCAGTTAAACCCACTTTATCTATGGGGGAACTGACAAGCCCCTTAACTCTACCACCACTCCCTCTCTACCTCAACCATTCATATCTAACTTCTCTAACTTGGACAACCTAGAATTCAACAATCTATACCTCCACAGGTGTGCCTGGAAAGGATTTGGATTAGGATGGTATCAACATGGCCCACACACACTGATCTCAATTAAGACCCACAAATCTCATGAGAAACATAGCCTTGGATTTATTCTACCCAATAAGAAGAAATCCAAACAACTTAGTGCTACCATTATCAAAGAAGAGACCCCTTCCTCACCAAAACCCCCTCCACCTGAGAGTAAGGATGAGGAAACCATACCACCTAACTTTTTTTTTAGTCAACATGATTACCCTTAGCCCCCTAAATTATCAAAAGGAAGGGTCACCCATATCCATCCCTTTAATCCATCCTAAACTTGTAGGAGAAGACTCTCCTACCATTCACACTATCAAGTGCCAGGATGATGATTCTATTCTCACCTACCTTGGTGTACTTGATTCCTCCATCCACAAATCCTTACCTCCAGAGACCTCAACCATTTTGAATGAACCCACCACAGATATTTACATAGGCACTTCTAACAACCCCCATATTGTCAAACTAAGCCAAACTCTCACCCCTAAGGAACTACATGACATCTCTACCTTCCTCTATGATCATAGTATTGCATTCTCCTAGTCATATGACAACATACCTGGTATTGACCCAACCATTTTCACCCACAAGATTATAACCAATCATGATACCAAGCCTGTTAGATAAAAACTCTGTTGAATGCATCCTTGCATAGCTCTCCTTGTCAAAGAAGAGCTCCCACGCCTCCTTTCTATAAACTTCATTCAACCCATTGATTATCCTCAATGGGTTTCAAACATCATCCCTACCACTAAATCCATAGGGGGACTATGTATTTGTGTGGACTTTTGTGACCTCAACCTCACCTGCCCAAAAGATGACTTTCCTCTACCTATCATTGACGAACTTGTTCAACTTACAGCATGCCACAATATGTTGTCACTCATGGATGGATTCTTAGGTTATAATCAAATTCTAATTACCCTTAAAGATCAACACAAGACTACATCTATCATCCCATGGGGGACTTTTGTTAGAAAGTCATGCCCTTCAATCTTAAGAATGCTAGTGTAACCTACCAACGTTTCATGACCTATATTTTCCATGACCTTATCCATACAATCATCAAAGACTATGTGGATGACCTTCTAAAGAAGTCCAAACTTTTCAAAGACCACTAAGCCATTCTCAATATTATCTTTCAGTGACTTATCCAATATTATGTCTACCTCGATCCCAATAAATGTATTTTTGGGGTCTTATTAGGCAAACTTCTAGGCTTCATCATTTCCCTTCAAGGAATCAAGGTTGATCCAACCAAAATTAAAGCCATTCTCGAGATGCTACCTCCAACCAATTTTAAGAAACTCCATAGTTTTCATGGGAATCTCCAATCCATTCACTACTTCATCTCCTAGCTCTCTGATCAGTGTCAACCCTTCCACCACCTCTTGAAAAAGGACATCTCTTGCAAGTGGAATGTTGATTGTCAAAAGGCCTTTAATACACTCAAAGAGTACATTCTATCTCCACCTATCCTCACACCTCCTAAGGATGACCAAGCTTTATACCTTTATATCTTTACCACTGACCATTCCTTAGGGACAATGCTTGCCCATCGAGATGAACAATGCAAAGAGCAAGCCATCTATTACATTAGCTACAGACTTGTTGAGTACAAGACTCGATACATATATATCAAGAAATTGTGCTTGGATCTAGTATTCATGGCTACCAAAATTCACCACTACCTTTTTAACCACAAATTTTTTTTCATAACTAATACTGACCCACTCAAGTACATGTACTCTAAACCATACTAAAACTAGTGTATGTCTAAGTATCTCATGCTTTTAGCCGAGTTTGACATTGAGTTCTTCCAACATAAATTAATCAAGGGGCAAGTCATTACCAACCACTTAGCTGAAGCAACCCTAACAAACAAACAACCTCCTCCTCTTGAGTTTCTAGATGATTCTATCACAAGCCTATCTCAAGTGGATTTCACCAATCAAATAACCATGTTTTTTGATGGTTCTAAATGTCAGTGTGGTGGGGGAGCTGGTATCATATTTATCCCCCTTATCGATATCCACTTCCTTTGTCATTTAAACTCAACTTTGAATGTACTAATAATGTGGTCAAATATGAAGCCCTCGTAATAGGTCTCCAAACTGCCTTAGCCTTAGGTTTTAGAACAATCAATATCTTTGGTGACTCCCAACTTGTGGTCAACAAGTCAATGGCATCTACCAGTGTAAGAATGATATTTTGTAACTGTATAGAGAATTAGTCACATAAAAATTGACATCATTCAACCACTACCATATTCAAACCACCTCACAATCTACCAACAAGTTTATCAACACCATGGCTTCTCTTACCTCTCAGATCCTGTCAGCACCCTCAGACTCTAAACTTTTAGTCATTGTCCATCACCTCACCAAACCTTCCTACACCAAACCAAACACTCTAACCATATTTAGTGTGGAAGAGATTCTTCCTGACTTTTGGTATCAACAAACCTTCAACTAATTTCACCTTGGCATCATTCCCTCTAGCCTCTCTAGGAATGCACGTTGCATGTTTATTTAGAGCACCTCTTGTTATACCATTATGAGAGGAATACTTTACAAACACGATTTTGATGGCCTCCTATTTTGTTGCCTTCATGGTCTAGAAGCCTCTCATACTATCAAATAAATGCATGATGGTATCTATGGGGGCCACTTTAGTGGACTCGTGGTGGCCAAGTGCATCCTCTACTTGGGCTATTATTGGCCTACCCTTAACCAACACTGCTTATGTGAAAAAGTGTGTCAAGTGTCAATAACATGCTAATTTACACCACGTACCTAGCAATAGTCTTTGCAATTCCACAAACTTTTGGCCCTTTTCACAATGGGGTCTTGACCTTATCAATGAAATCAACCCCTACTCTTCACAACGACATCATTATATCATTATCATGACTGGATATTTTACCAAATGGGTGGAGGTAATTCCTCTTGTCTCAACAAAAACTAAAAATATTGTCGAATTTATTACCCATCATATCATCTACCATTTTGGTGTTCCCCATAAGATCATCACTGACAATGGAAAATATTTCAAAAATAAATAAGTTCAAGGTCTTTGTGACGTATTTGGTATTAAACTTAGCTTTTCTTCACCTTATCTCCCATAAGCAAATGGATAAGCAGAGGCCTCTAACAAAACCCTTAAAAACATGCTTACCAAAATGGTCAATACTTCAGGTTGGGATTGGCACTTGCACATCCCTTTCACATTATGGGCGTATCATACTAGCATTTGAACCCCTACAGGTGCTACACCTTTTTCTCTTCGCATATCTTTGCATGATCTTATTTTTGAAGATGATTATCATCAAGAATGTTTATCTCAACTTGAGATACTTGACGAGCGTCATTTAGATGCTCTTTCCCATCTCCATGTCTATCAAGAAAAAATCAAGCTTGCTTATAGTAAACACCTAAAAGAGTGAGAGTTCAATATTGGAGATCTCATCCTCAAGTGAAATCAACATGTAACTAATATGGAGAAAATTTAAAGGGGAAATTTTGCTTTTAATTAGCCTGGACCCTACATCATAACTCATAAGTATGGATTAGGAGCTTATCATTTGTCCTCTTTTGAGGGCAAATCAGAACCTAAGCCTCTCAATGCTTCACATTTGCATCTCTTCTATTATTAAACAGGGGTCAAAATCATCATTTGTCTAACTTAAGCTCATCCCCTACAACCACATTCATTTCCCTCTTCTTAGGGGCAATCAACTACAACTGAATCATGTGATTATCCATCACAATCATAGCCTAATCTTGAACTATGGGTACCATGACTCTATCCATGTCATGATTCTCATAGTACTTCCCATCTCTTTGAGATCGGTTCCTATGGTCATTATCATCTATGCCCCTTTTTCACCTACTGAACCTTTGTGTCAACTTAGTATTGCCTTCATAAAGGTAATCCCTTGAGCATGTATAAGCAAGTTTATGTCAAGCAAAAGCAATATCAAAAGTTAAAAACAAATCATGGGTCACCCCTAGCATTCACAAACTGCTCCCTTAAAGGATAGCTATTTAAAAGTCAACCAAAATTGCAAAACATAAGGTGGACTTCTCCCTTGAAGGAAAACTATCAAAAGCATTTAAACTAAGCATATAAACTCAGCCCACTCACTTGAAGGATGGCTAAGTAAAGCATTTTTCAAAGCTAGCAATTTCTTGGAAGCTTCCTGCATCGATCAACTTCTACAAACTTAAAGTAAATTCAAATTGGCAAAGATGCCTCAAAAAAAACAAAAGTAACGAGAAAGCCATAATAAGCTCTCATAAAATAAATAATCTTTGAAGGCCAAAATTGGCCCTCCTCAATAGACTTACCACATTGATCAATCTATACCTTATATATGAGCATAGACTTGTTTATACTACCTCTTTGGAAGCCTACAAAAGGGGCATGCTAGTCTCACTAAAGGTTCTAGTTTCACCCATTCTCCATCCACATATCATATACATGGGACTATGCGCTTACTTGACACAATGTGATTAAAAAACCTATTTATCAACATAAGCATGCTAATGTGAACCATTTGAAAGGCTTATTTTCACTAAGCCAATCCAACTTCAGGTTTTATTTCAGTCCTTGCCAATGGAAAGACATCGTATTCCTTTTTATTATCTTTTATTAGTTCATGTAGACATACCTCTCGTGATCCTCATCAATTTCCTAAACATCTAGTTTGTTATTTACTTACTTCATGTATTCTTACCTTTAACCATATTCACATTTTATCTCCATGAGCATAAACAATAGTTGTCAAATCAAAAGTGTGAACATCATCAACTATGTCTACAAACAACATCATCTAGCTATCTATGAGAAAAAAGTAAAAAAAACATACAACAACATATCCTCAACATCATCCTATCCATTAACCATCATGATATCATATGAGTATATAATCATGCCATTACACCATCATAAACATAAATCAAGCTAATGAGCAAGACATCAATCCATATACCATCTATCACTCTATCTATTTACCATGACATTAGCATAATTCATCTCATAAACATCAACTCATGCCCAACACACAAACATTATCATAAACAAAGCAATTACATTATCACATTACATACATCCATCCATCAATAACACATACTTTCACATCCATGAATAGAGTCCAGGCATCATAGCTATCTTTCTAACATCACATGCCTAATCTACCAAGTTAACCATCTCATAAAACATCAATCATAAAAATGAACACCATGAACCATAAACATACATCAATCATAGACATCATATATAACACCATCATCTATAAACATCATATATACATCATGTCATCATAAAATAATACAGATAATAATGTACGGGCTCTCTCTCTCCACATATACATCTTACTACATCAACACGTAGGCCGATATCAAAATAGTGTATACCTATTGATACTAATATGTCAAAACATGCCCATACATGATCATGGGGCACCTACAAATACACCTGTACCACTGCCACTCATCCCACTTGTACCTAAACCTGTAGTCCTATTTGGTGGTGGTCCTCTTGGGATACATGCCTGGGGACCCACTATCAAAGCCCATTATCCTAGAGTTGTAAGAGTTGAGCCACCTGTCAAGCTAACCATGTACTTCCCCCATCTTAGCCTTATTAGGCACTAAGTTAGAACTATGGCCACACAATATCTTAGCTCCTAAATCATGGCCAAATACCAAGCCTGAGGAACAAAACTAGTTGGTGTTGCCGCTACCCCTCCACCCTGTCTCAGAGCATCTGTCTCCTATGTAACCATGCCAAGGGTAGCTTGTGCATGGTACCTCTCATTCATCAATGCCTAAACCTACCCCTAAAAGGTAGCCACTTGACCCTATAATGTAGCCACCTGCCCCTATAATGTGGTGACCTAGGCTTGTGCTACAATGAGTGCTACTATCACCTAACCATCCCCCTATGCCTATGCCATTATTGGATTTACATCCATGGCTTGCTGGCCCCCATTGCCCCATCCAAATTTTGAGATGGAATATATACCCTGGTATCACATTGCATATCCATCAACAACACCTACATCATCAATGGGAGCTCTCGCTGATAGCTCCTCATAATCTAGCACAACATCCTATGGTTGTGGCATGGGTAACATGAACTCTGCTTCCTCTCTCCTATATTAGGGAAAATCAGGTGGGATCCCCTAAACCATCCCAAAGTATCTCTGCATATGATCAAATAGAAGGAGCTCATCCTCACCCTCTCGATGATCATATATCCACCACCAAATCTGAAGACCAAGGGTATGATACCTAAGTCCCAACCACTGAAGCCACCCAACATAAGGTCTCCATATCACATCTCCAACTACCAGACCCTCCAATGTGTCTTAGAACCACTAAATATCTATGGCTCCTCCACCTACCCTTGTCATAGCTCCACCTCTCCTCCAACGTAGGAAGCTCACTATATAATTGGTCAGTAGATAACCCTCTACCAATAGCCCCAAAAGTCTCAGCACTTGAATGTGCTTGAATGCCCAGTAGTGAAGAATAAAGCTGACACTAATCCTATATCATCTATGTGCTTGGATTCCCTAGAACTCTTGATATATTTGCACCAGTAAAACTAGGGCCCACCCAAACATAATCCTCCCTAGTAACATCTCCACTAAAACACTAAGCAAAACATGTGGAAACCACCCCCCAATTGAATCAAGCAACACAAAACTCATAAAGGCCATCATCATCATAATCAAGCATCTAACCTTAGGAGCCATCTGTTATAATGGATCATAACTAAATCCACCTATGTGAAACCATGCATGAACATGATCCTTAGCATATATCATCTCCATGTAGTAGTCTATCTCATCACTCTTTGTCTGATAGACTGCATCTCCTCAAATCAATAGATGAGTGATCCTATGCACATCCTCTATGAGGATGGTGATCTCTCTAGTCGACAACCAAAAGGTATTCATCATGGGGTTCCATCTCTCAATGAGTGCAATGATCATCATAGGATCTTAGGGTAGGTGTTGATAATGGCACATCACACCTAATCTAATAGCCTCCATATGCCACCACTCATCCACATTCATGGCATCTTGAATCTCTATAAAGAGTATGGGAACCCAGTCCCTCAAGTGAATCTGCTCGCGAGCCTATAAGTGTAACGTACAATAAACATGCATACTTAGATTTCCACCTAAAACTAAGTACTAACTCATGCCTTCTTTATCTATTCCAATTCACCCCATTGCATCCTTTTGTCAAAACCACACCTATTCTATCCCCTATCTCCCCAAAACTTATCAACTAAGCTAATTCTCACCTCGCTACACAACTATCCTGCAAACTCTACCCTCACCAACTACAATATCCAATCCTAAACTCTTTTTAGTAAAAACATTTGGAATCAAAACCCATCCCTTTTTAATCAGTCTTTAAACTACCAATAGTTCCTAGAACTATCATTGGTCCCTTAGGACCGGTTATCCTTGGGGTTTATCTACACAGATCAAGAAGAACGATCTTCGATCACTGTCTTCACCAAAACCATAGAGGGACTCAAACCAAGAACCTCTGTTACAACCCTATCTCACTCCTAAACTACCTAAAATGGTTACAATACAAAAAATTTTAATCTAAACCCTTCCTCAACCTAATTTACAAATCCACCCCCACCAATTACTGATTACACCCATAATTTTGCAAAACCCTACCCAAACCCTACCTAGGGATTTCACAAGTAACTAGCCCAAATAGCTAAATCCCTTAACTATTTTCAAAATCAACCCTATCTATCAATTCAAATCAACCCCTAACTTATTTCATGATCATTGGTGTGGCTATAGGTCTCATCCCACCACTCCACTTCATCCTCAACTACCCTCCATCAGCTCAATCCTCACTTAGGCAAGCCAACCAATCACAAGATTCTACCTCAACAACGTCAGCACACCAACCACCAAAAATGCACTATTCACTTTTTACCTTCTAACTTTTTATGGTTTTACCCTAACCATTATCGATCAACCCTTAGGGCACCCCGTAACTATTGTTGGTCAGGGTCCCCATTCCCCTTTCTAAACTTTTATAGCATCTCACTTAGGTGCTCAATGTTTTATCTACCTAGGTTGGAAGAACAACATTCAGCCTTAAGTTTTTTTCGGATATTATGTCCATAAAACTATGTAGGTAGCATCCATGTACCTCATGTACATGGAGTCAACTCAACCACTCCCACCAACCTGACCACCTCGTCACCTCATTGTTGGTCAATTTTGGCCCATTTGGCATACAATTTTGTGACACTTTTTGCCTGGTCCTTTTGACCATGATGATAAAATTGCCATGTTGACCTTTTACATTTTATGCCACCTCACACATATCAACCCGATTATGTCTCATCGAGAGCACTTCCTACCTTAGATACCCATGACATTTGACCCATTTGTGTTTTCCTCGAGAACACTTCCTACCTTGGATACCCACTGAAAACATATAAATCACCTAGGAGACTTGTGTTTATGAGTGTTCCCAACCACCACGCCTACAAGCGGTCACACTTGTCACTTGTCTTACTTAGCACCGACCCTTATTTATACCAACATTGGCAATTTTAATCTTTGTGTGATCTTGGTTGTCACACCTTTTTATCATATTTTGTACACAAGTTTGCATCTCAAATGCCCAACCATTCTTGTGTCACCTACCTTGTGACTCATCATCCCCATTATCAAACTCATACCCATTTCAGTCTCACCTCACCAACTTTTAGTTTGAGGGTGAACACCTCCTCCTACTCTTAGGGCAACCAGACCTTGATCCATTCTCCCTTTTTGTTTTGTTTCTCATTCACACAAGCTGCATAACAAAAAGGGGCAAAATGTAGACACTAGAAAACCACACACATAATCCTAATTGTCGAAATGCCTTGGGTTTCTCTTTAACCTCTTTTGACTACACCTACAAGGTTGAGAAACTTGCCTGACCTAACCCACTTAACTAACCCAGAGTCAAGTTAACCACTTGACTAACTTAATTCACCTTTTCACCATTTTAACCCACCTTTTCTTTAGGTCCTCGACCAACGATGTTCAGGTTACACTGCCTAGACTTTTAGCATGCAAACTACCATGTTTATTTTCTAAATATAGCTCATCTAAATCTTGTTGTGAGCCTTTTCATGGATGATTTATATTTAGATGGCCTAGTTACACCTTCACTTCTACCTCTTACCTTGCCTATAAGAGAGAGAGGCTTATGAGGCCAAATCCATCTTCAATTGTTATCAAGAGCTTTGTGTATCTAGAATCTCTTTTTGTAGGTCAATCAACATCATCAACATTATCAAGTACCATCAGCCATTTTATTGAGAGCTGACTTGCCATCACCTCTCAACCAAGCTTTTAGGTATCGTTACTCTATTAGAATCAGCTCAGATTCCACCAATAGGTAATTCATCTCAACCATCCACCCAACTGACTTTTTTAAGACAAGCATTTATTTTCAGGTATCCACTTATCATATTTCCATTTCAAGATCAGCCTATCCCTTATCTACCTCTTGGAACTTAGCTTTTTAATCCTATCAATCAGCAACACCAACCCCAATTCCACTCTTAGTTCCACTGATAGGGGACCGATGATAGTTCCCTGACCTATGATGGTTAGCCTCAACTGATGATGGTTAGATGAATAGCGATGGTTATCCTTGATCGGTGATGGTTAGACAATCAATGACGGTCACTTGTGGTACCAAAAATAAGCAAGTTAATTCCACCTACTTGCACCCAACCAAATCCAATTTTTTGTGTGCCTCCCTACTCATAGGCTTTTTTTAGATTTTTTGAAGCATACCTTGAGGCCTTAGCACTAATATTAATTAGTTTATCATTAATTAGATCATTTCTAGTCTATTTTCTTAACAAGCATTCTTGTCTTCAGTTTCAGTTTCTTTTTATTATTGATGCAAGTATCTTCTTTCCAATTTTGTGAAATTAATTATTTAAAACATGTGGATTGACAGCCCCTAAAGAAGCTCTCGCTTTCAGGATCTAGCTATGGATAGGCAATCTAACCAACTATCTATCTAACGAATGAGTTTTCTTTAGTGTTTTCTTATCTGTAGGTCTTCCTCCCAAGCCAAAGAGGAGCTCTTCACAATCTTCTGATTTAGCACGTGCACAAACAAATAGGTTTTTCAACCATACCCATATCAAGTTTCTTTTCTCTCTTCTTTAGAACTTAAGCGAAAATTTACATGAAACACCAATAGTCACTTTTTAATGCAAATTTGACTATGGAAACTAGTGAAATCTACCTGGGAGACCAACTTTGCACTACCATAAAATTGCTATACATAATGTCAAAACCTAAAATTTGAAACACATGATCTAGGCACAAATATGAACAAATCTATGTGACCACTTTCTTCTGACACCTTCATACATGAAAATGTTGATGTCATCAATCTACTTACATAGGAAGTTCTGCTAAGATGATGAGGAGAACCTAGACCTTCACAAGAATATTCTAATGAATTACTTTCACTTCCAAAAGTACACCAAGAACTTTTCACCCTTAATATGACCCCTCAAACATGATCAATACATTACCAAAACCCATCATCCTACCTAACCAAGCAAATACAACAGGGTCCATGCATGATCACTAAGGCACACTTTGTCATTGAGAACCATGCATACATCTTAAATCATGGATACACTTGGCCACCTTAGGCACATCATTGACAACACCTTAATAGTCTTGGTGTTCATCTAGGTGTGACACATCATGTTACTTCTATGGAATTATTTTGGATACTCTGAAATATGATTGACTAGTAATACTTCTCTCTCGCATTATGCTCGTATGTTTAAAATCATATGAGAGCTCTTGATATGATATAAAGGATCTACACAATAGGTCCCAATACTTTATGTAGTGGAAAATGGTGCACTTGATTTAAAGTTTTAGATTATAGGAATCCATGAATGGAAATCTACATAATTATAAAACCAATCACATAAAGTATGCATGAATTTGATATATAAAAATGCAACTTTTATTCAATATGTATAATAGGGTAAGTACAAATGTATACATGCTTGAGTGAGACTAGGAAATTTACTTCTTATGATCAGAAGGGATAAATTTCCTCACTGGTTTTTCTAGATTAAATGAAATAATGCAAAACCACAGATGTGTACGAATGCTAGATACCAAAATCATGCTAACAATCTCCTTTTTGGTCTATGTGTGTATTCTCTCATCTTTGTGCCCTTATGGGATAAATGGTTAGAATTATATACATCATTACAAGAAGTAGTTCAATTGATGATGGTTTAAAATGGTGGTGATTCATTTTTTGTTTGAGTGATGATTGAACTTCCCCTTGCAAGTGTGTGGTTGGACTGCCAAGTGTGTGGTGAGCTATTAAACTCCCCAAGAAGCATTAGATTTAGAGAAGGCTAGTTAGTATGTTATATGGAAAAGAAATGCTAACATGTGAATGTTGAGTGTGAACATAATTGTATGTAATCATAGATGCCTCCAAAATAGATAACAATATGTTGTGGAAACTCATATAGGTACCATGAGAGAGGTGAAATAATGCATGATGCAAATGGATGTGTTGCATGATGAGTTTGAAAGTGCTTGCATAGTGGGAGAATTCTACGTGTAAATAAGTGAAATTATATGAAAAATAGTGGAGGTACCATAAGGCATGCATGTGACATGAGTATGCACAAGAATGGAGAGATCATATTCCATTTTAGGGGTTCGTAGACCTACACGAAAGCTGCACACAAATCATCTTGTTCATAATTTTATGATACTTTTATTTCTTATTTTCATGCACCAAAGTGGATTTTAATAATGTATTTTATTGTATTATTTGAGATCTTTCTAATGCACATTGGTTTACCATCCCATAGTGGCATTTACCCTTATTGTATTTATATTTTAAAACATATACCCACCTCCAAATCAAATTAGGGATAAAACTCATAGAGTTTTCATATTTCATCTGATTATTACTATTTGGCACTCACCCATGTGTGTATAAAATGAAGGAATGATCTTGTATATTCATATGTACATTGGTTTTTTTTCAAGGAGATCCATGTACAATTTTTTTAATCCATGAGTCTTCCTTTAATTTGAAATGTATGAGCATCTGCAAATACACACACATATCAATGTGGCAATAAATAGAGACTCTTAAAAATGGCCACAAGAAATTTTTCAGTCATTAATTTGCATAATTCTAACATGCTTGTTTACTTATCATTATTGGCCCAAATCAGGCAAATTAGTATGCTTTGTCGTCTTTTGATGGCCCTTTCCCCTTCTCCCAGCCCCTTTAGTGCCCCCTTTCTCTCTGCTTTAATTTATACCTGATTGGACCCCTTTTTTAACAGAGCATCCATACACTATGGAAACTATTTTGAGTGCCCCCTTTTGGCATAAGTTCATAGGTATATATTCTAGTTATTTTAGGCATTAAGTGAAATCAAAAGAATTCATTTATCACAAGTATTCATTTAGAAGTTACAATCATTCTAGATAAGAGCAAAGTTTCATTGAAGCATTTAATTTCATATTAATTTTTTTTCACAACATTGGTTTGGATGCTTCAATTATTGTAATTATTGAGGTGTGTTGTTTTTTATATTGTTATTATTGAGAAGCTTGAAAAATAAAAAATGGTTGCAATTTTTTTAGAATGTTTATATGGTTGAGACATTTTAAAATACATCTATATTGTTGAGATAACATTCCCTATTCAACATAATTGTTTAGGGTCAAATTTATCTTACTTCTAGATACAAATTTTCATTGTCAAGTCATAATGATTATCATCGAATCTAATAATATTAAAGATAGATCTCTCTACCTTAATAGGGCTTAATCTTTTTCTCACTACTCTTTTATGCATGTATTTAATAAAGATTATTTTTAAATCCCTCACTCTTTGGTTTAGATATTTGCTACCCATCATAATTTTCCACTAGGAATTTGGGTTTATTAGCAATTTATTACTCTCTAGGAGGGAATGGAATGGGCCACAAAGTCTCATCTGAAGGCCCTATTTATCGGAATTATTTTTACAAAATCCCATTATAAAATTGAATGGCTTTTCATCTTGGCCATGCTTTAGGGTCTTGGCTTTGGTTCTAGATTTTTTAATATTGTTAAAATGCTATTCTAGAATGCAGGTGCCTGTATCACCATCAATGGTGTCAAATATAATTTGCTTAGCATCTTTCATTATATTCATTAAGGGTGCCCTCTACACCCCTCCCTTTATGTGTAGGCTACTAAGGGGATTAATTATCTTCAAGTTGACTACTCTTTTAGAGATTTGGTTAAAGGCATCTCTCTTGCTCCATCTCATAAGCAAATGGTTAATGGGCATTTTGTTAATGACACCTTTCTCACTTTAGTGGAAGAGGAGACTTTTGTTTCCAATGCCATGGAGGTTCTAAATATTTTTTGTTTAGCTTATGGTTCTTCCATATAATGGAATAAGACCCAATGCTATAAACAGTCTATCTCCCCCCAACCTAGTTGGCTTCTTCAGTATAAGTGGCTCTGGATTAAGTTGGGTGAACAATTTGAGTTTTTAGGCATCCCCTTTGCTTTTCAAGTTACCCCCTCTAATATTTGGGGTTACATGATTCAAAGGGTTGAGAAAAAATTGGTTTTTAAATTTCTAAGCCTCTCTCTTTAGTAGGTAAGTTTCAAATACACTCTAAAGTGTTCGTTGATATTCATGTCTATTATTCCTCTTGATCGGATCTTTCTAAAGCTGCCTATGACAAACTTGAGAGAATCTTGAGGGATTTCTTGTGGGCCAATTTTGAAGGCACCAAAGGTTTTCACATTATTTATTGGGATATCTATTACAAACTAAAAATCCTTGGAGGTCTTGGTCTCCTAGTGTTTAACCCTAAAAATGTGTTTTCTAGTTTGAGGTTACCTAGATACTTATTAAAGTGGTATATAAAAATGAATAAGCATAAGGATGATAATTAGATATACAACAGGCCAATTAGGTGCTAAACTCAAATGCAAATATACATTGAATTTCTTATGCTGAGTTATGCTAAAATAGTAAGTACAAATATGTTAAGTATATAAACAAATAACTAATGTCCTTGGCTTATTATGATGCTAATGTAGTTTTAGATCTAGAACATGCAGGAAGTAGACTAGAAGACCATTATGGAACAATCACCAAATTCTTATTTGGATGCTTCTAGAGCTACGAACACTAATGTCATCTTGGGATGGTTGCATTGTGTTAAGTTGTCTAAACTCAATGCAAGTGTCTTGTACAGAATGTGACCACCTAGATGCTTTTGGATTTGCCTTCGCCTTCACTATAGTGCATTCATATCTAGGTCATGGATTATCACTCATGAATTTATAAAACCTTAGTTCTTCAGCTTCATAGTGACCTTGGGGGGAAATAGGTTAGTGGGCATACGATGTCGAGCTGACCCCAAAGACCCTCTATAAGTGAACACTAACTACATAGCCAATACTCTAAAGAGGGCCTTAGAGTGATGTAGTTATCCCCTATGTGTTGGCTTGTGTGTTAATCATGCAATACGTGATAAGCAAGTACAATAGTCACCTAGCTTGTAACTTGACAAATATAGCTCTTGAGTTGCCCATTCAATACCTTATACTTATGTCTGTGTTGTGCCTATGCTTGATATGAAAATAATATAAAATAGGGAAGCTTTGCTCAATTTAATGCTTTTGATAAGTTGCCTTGGTCTCTTTTGGTCTTTATAGGTGAGGAATGAGTGAGGGTTGAGCTTATATTTATATCAATCCTTTCGGAGAAGTAACTCACATTAAAGCACTTAGGCCGACCATTAGGATATGTTTCAATTGTAAATTGGATAACTTTAGGGCACTAACCACTTGCGTCTAGTTAGGACACTAGTGTTGACATTAGTGTCTGTCCTAGACATTAGTGTCCAGGGAGCAAAAAAGTAAGTGCAGACTCAAAACTTGCAGAGATAGAAGATAAACAAGTTTTAAGTACTCTGAGCAAGATAAAAGTCCTGGGTCATCAACATAAGACTAGTCGGACTAAGGGATAGGCCAAGGGGCACAAGATAGAGAAAATACGAGACTTTGGAAAGTGGGAAAGGTCCAAAACTAAGAGGAATAACCAACATCTAAGTTTGCCAAGTGTACAAAACTGAGGTGTTACATAATTCAGAAATAGTGTCTACACCCAGATATTAAAATATGAGGTTGTGTCTTTTGTGCCAAATGGATCATTTGTGTCGTGGAAGGGAGTGAAGTATGGAAAATTTTGCTTAGAAATTATATCACACAAGGCAACCCTATGAAAAAGGGAGCCTCAAAAGGTTTAAATTTTCAATCTTTTCTTATTACTTAGGTCCTTGTCACCATTGTTGGCACATTTTTTATTGAGAGTATTTGGAAAACTTAGGAACTTCTCAAAATACATCTACATTGGGATGGATATAGTTTCAAGTCTAGGATCTCTTTCAATTCTCACTCTCTATGGTGGTCTCCCATTCTTACATTTTACAAGGTTCCCTCCACTCTTGTGCCTTGGATCAAGAGTCTTTGGTTACTTAGAAAAGGCATCAAGGTCATTTATGATCTATTTTGTAAGCAAACCATGCACGGTTACCTTGGCAAGTTCTTAGGGTTTGGTATAATCTAGAGCCCAAACACCAAGATTCTATCTTGGAAATTCAAAACTCTATACCAATAATGCAGCGTCACAAAATTATAGTTCAATCTTTGTCAAGATGGGGATTGATTGAAAACAACTTGTTGAAACACCATTCCTCCAAAACCAACCTTAGTTAGGTTATCAACTCCTTTTCCCTCAACGTCTTCAAGTTGATTTCTCAGTGCCAACTGGAAAGTCAAGTCCATAGAGCAGCTTTGGAAAATAAGGTTTGAATGTGTGTGGGCTTCCATTATTGAGCCCAAACAAGTGCTCTTCCTTTGGTGTATTCTTTGCCATGGAATTCCAATAGCCAAACGATTGGTTTGCATAGGAATGGCTCATCTTGTCTGTTCAGTTTGCAATCACCCAAAATCCTTAAAGCATATTTTTTGGTTTTGCAAGCATGCCAGTTAGTATGGTTTTAGATTCACATTGTTTTCAAACCCACCCTTCTAGAAATGTTTACTTGGAAGATGGTGCTTTTTAGGGGACTTGGTCTTGATTCCTACAAAATTAATGTAATTTTGGCATATGTTTAGTGCTTAAATTTTCTTTCAGTTAGAGAAAAACATGAATGATGTTATTTTTTCTCATGCTACTCTCGAGAATTGCCTCCTTACTACTAATAGGATTACTGTTAGGTCTAATTTTACGCTGATAAAATGTGTATGGTTGTGGAATACCTCTAGAATTTATTAGATCATTGGGGGAGTGCCCCTTGTGCAGTGAATCGAGTCGCCCCTGAGTCTCCTTACCATCGATCGCCTCCATGAGACCGTGGCTTCAGAAAACGAGGAAGAACTTGTTTTCGATTAAACGCTTTAGTGGCTTCCCTCAATAACATTTTCCAACACCATCTGTAAGTCCCCTTGCTGCTGATGGTTCTAGGCAGTCAACACCTCCATGAGGGAAGTTCCCTAAGTGCTTTCCATTTTTCCCTCTCGGCGATATAAGGGTGCGTGGCCGCCATAGTAGTATACCTTATGGAATGGTATTCGTATAAAAATGACTTGAGAAGCGCCCACTGAAATTTTTAGTTTATTTCTTTTTATTTGTGAAAACATTTTCTTTCTCTTCATGTTGCTGTCCCATTGCCGATTCTCTCTCCCTTTCTCTGCATCTTCTCTACATTGCCCTTTGTTTCCATCAACCCTGTTCTTTACAAAATTCTTTCCATTCAGATCTTTCAACGACACTGAAGCTTTACAATACCAGGAGTCCCCTGCATACGCACCCAAATCCACACTCTTTTCTGTTCGAATTAAGTTGGATTCGATGATTTCTTCTTCTGACAACTCCAGCGACATCAGCAGCAGAAGCATCAACACCAGGTATGTCTCATTCCCAAATATGATCAGCTTACAACTTGGTAAAAGAAAGAAAGAATTATTACCCAGAGAAGCCGATCACTGTTTTATTAGCAATGGCGACGATACAAGAATTGGAGGCAATCTAACCCCAACCAGAAGAAAAAAAAACAAATTTATTAAGGTACACACCCAATTCCTCTAACTCTACCTTACAATTTTTTTTTTTCAACTCCTAACAAAATGTTTATTCCTTTCTCAATACCCATTTCTGTTCCTCTGATTTGGGCAGATGAGCCCTGGAGAATCCCTGCATTCCAATGAAAATGTTCCATTTAATAATGCAAATGCGAGTTTTGGTATTAAAGACGGAATTCAGCTGAAGAGATCGAGTTTTGGTATTAAAGATGGAATTCAGTTGCAGAGATCCGATGCAGACAGTGGAAATTCTGCGAGTAAGGAGAAAACTTATGTGGGTGGATCCCTCGACATGCTAATGGATGCCATTCAGGTGATAGAATACCAGAGACTACACACAAGCATGGGGCTTCACGGCCAGGTAAAGGATTTGATATCTGTTTTACCAGAAAATATTAAACTGGATAAAAACTCTACTGGGAGACCTAGTTTGCAAAATGAACAATTTTGGGCATGTGGTGGTAAAGAATTGCAATTAGGTAGACAACCCTGGGATGGCCAGTATAATCGCAAGGGCATTTTGAAAGTTGTTGATATGGAGTCAGATGGAGGAGCAATGCCTCGGACTCGCTCCAAGGAAGGATGGTTGCCAACATTGCCTTCCAAGTATTCAGACTCTGTGTTGCAGCCATGGAAGAAAGTTGCAAAAAAGGTGCCCAAATATTAGCAGGTATGGTGGCTTACCAAACAAAATCTTTTTCTTTTGCCAAGCTTGGTAGCCATATGAAAGACACTTATTTCTTCCACTTATCCCTAGAATCTCATGGCAGTAGGTTTTACTGATTAAGCAATTACTATGGTCCCCAGTCTTTAAGAGACCTTTTTGGATACTGGGCCTATATGAAGGTGAATGGAAATTTGGAAGGTGGGTAGGAGCAATAGGGTCTGAATTTCATGCAATCAGCTAAATTCAGGCATTAGGTTTTGTATATATTGTAAACAGCTATTATGTGTTTTACTTGTAACTGAATGCTCATGAAAAGGACAAAAGGGCAGTATCCATCTGAGCTCTGTAAATGAATGCTGTTGCTTCTTGACCATATTAAATACTTGGAATTCATGACAATTATGTCTGGTATAAGCTTATGGCGATAGGAGTCATTATTCCTTTTCTGTGAAGGAAAATTCAGTTTCATACACGAAACTGAATCCAAGTAAGTTTTCTTTGTAGTGAAGCTCCAAAAAGTTGTCTAACTGAATCACAATACATTATTTCAATGTGTGTCTCTCTTTACTCCACAGCACATCTTTCAATCTGTAATAGGTTAGTTTGTTTTGATTTTGTTCTACTTGAAGATCAGTGCAACATGAAATGCCAAACCGAGGAAGTCAAGATGACCAATCAAAAGGTGGGCATGCTGAGACATGAGAATATGGTATAGATTCAAAATGTGATAAAAAGGAATGCCTTTCTTGATATAAGACTTCCAGAAAAAAAGGATAAGAATTGGCATTCATTAAATGGGCTCAAATTTCCACAAGCCGCTGGTCTTAAGAAGGCAGTTGCGTCAGGCTTTCAAACTGTATTTGGTTATCTCGTGAGCATCTCTTAACCCAATGCATCCATGTTAGCTCATGTTACCACCTGTTGCATCGTTTAAGCTTCCTATGTCGTTGATGGTTGTCCTCCCCATCATGCATATGGTGGCTAACAACGGTTTTATTATGATGATTGTGAGACAATATTTCTTGTCTCTGTTGTTATGTGCATTTGTATTGGGGGTAAATTATAATTTTGCACTTATTAACTAAGCTTAATTAGCATTTAATTTTGTATAAAACCTACAAAAACTGTAAGATAAAATGTCAAATGTCAAAGACAATATATAATGCACCATCAAAGATATAATGATATAGCTTTAACTACATAAAGAAGATGTCGAATAATACACCAGCAAAGACATAATGATATAAATCTAGCCACATAAAAGAGACGATGAATAATACATCAGTTATTCTTGTTCATATTTATTCTCACTTTATACTAGTCAAATTGTGTCAATTACTTCGTATTTATTAAAACATCAAATTCAATATTTCTATCTTTCAATACCTTTATTTTACTCTTATGTTCTTGAAAGAAATGTATGTATATTGTTTCACACATAAATTTTAATGAACGTCACACTTTGAGGTTACTAATATGTACAACTTTCATTATATATGTAAATTAAGTTGTCTCTATACATCACAATAATAGAGTATGAGTAAAACATTTGACGTATACAAAATGTCTTATGTGAGTGATAAAGGAACCCTTTTGTTTCGTTTATGTATTTAAAAAAAAAATCTTCGTAACAACCCCACAAATATATGCAAAAAGTGTGTTTTTTAATAAATTCAGAGTGTATTAATACTGCTAATAAGTCAACCGAATCAAACATCTAAAGTTTAGAAACTTGAGATAAAAATAGAAATTAATTAATACCATTATTATAAAAATATATGTCTAATAATTTTTGAAAAATCAAACCCACAAATTTTCATACTCTTTAAAATAACACAATTTGTTTTCCACAAAAAAATATCTATTATTAGACAAAACACTTTATTTCATCTATCACTACGTACCTATTGTTATTAGTCAATTTGCTTTAACTAAAGGAATCAATTTGCTTTAACTTATTATTAAATTCACCTTTCTCCATATATCATAAATTATAGTTTTTTTTTAATTGAAAAATTTGGAAGTTTTTAATAGTCAACTTGTATATTTCTTAACAAAAAATGTGAAAAAACATATTTATCTATATTTTTATTGGTTAAAATTATGTGCATGTTATTAAGGGAGAAAACGTTGATGTCATGCACAGTGCATTGAAATAAATGCAGTGTCCACGTTACCCTCATGTCCCATTAATTTAACCTATTAATATCCCTTAATACCTTCACCACTAAACTTTGACTACTTCAATTACAGAAATGCACATAAAACTATTTAATTAAAATGATAGGTTTACTAAAAAAAATGAATTCTTGTTTAGGGAAAATTCAGTTGCTAGAATGATGACAAACAGTTCAGTGCGGCTTTAAATGGATGACATGTAATTTGGGTGGAAGCCTAAGCGACCATTAATAGCTGCGAAGGACAATGGGCATACCTTCAAGCGGTTCTGGGTGTCATGGTCAGAGGATGGAGAAATAGTTTATAGGTTTTTGTGTATAGTTTGTGCCATTTTTGTGTGTTGGATTAGTTTCGGTAACACAAGTGTTGGCTTAGCACTCATTAATTTTGGGTATTTCTTTCTTCCTTCCACCACTCAACCATGCATGCTAGGGCTTGAATTGGTATGCAACAAAGTTACTAAATATAGAGGGCTCATCACAAGTTGTTGGTAGAACCCAAATTGTATGTGTGCTAGTCCAACACATAGTGTTACAGTTTCTACTAAAGACACATTTTAATGAGACAATTGTTTGAAGTAAGGTATATCATAAATTTTGTTGGTTTGATAGCTGAATTTGTATGAAACAAATTATTGATCCATAAAATTTTGTATAATGTTTTTTGAAAGGCTTAGTGAGCTTTTAGAGCTATCAAAGCTAATTTGAGGTTTCAAGATCTAGCAGATGGACAGATTGTGAAGCATCAAACAACCATTGATTCAATGTGCATGCAGGCTCTTATAAAAGTGCAAGCTTGTGTTCGTGCAAGGCAAGTTTAGATGTCTGAGGAAGGCCAAGATATTCAAAAATAGATTCAACTTAAACATCAATTGCAAACGTATAATGCAAAATTCTAGGTAAGTAAGAAGGGTGATTACTCTAACTAAAACAAATATGTTGATCAGTAACAATGTTTAATTTTTTGTTCCTCTTGGTTCTGTAATGAAATAGAACTTGACCAGAGTTTTTTTTCAATCATATAAGTTCAATTCCAAATAGAAATGCACATCCCAAATTTAGAAAAAGGTTAATACTCTGCAATCTAGCCAACTTCTCTAGTTGTGTTTCCTGAGAAGCACAAGGCTTTCCAAGCAAGTATTTTCTTATAATCTATTTTACAATCAAATATGTAGCATAAATACAAAATTTTACTATAAAGTTTGGGATTTGTGGTCATCAAAAGAACTGTGTTTCCTGATAATGATCAAATATGAAGTCTTTAGGCCCAGAGCACCTTAAAAACAATTGGTTAAAGTAGCAACTATTGTACTTTTTTCCTTGCAAACTCTGAGGCAAGTCAAAAAATACCCTGAGTTTCAGTTTAGAAAAGATTCGCATTGATGTAGAGATTCATTTCATATAATTTTTCTTATTTCTGATCAATTTTTATTAGTGAATTTGTATAACACCTTATTTGCTTTTGCACACAGGAAGATTGGGACCATAGCCTAGCTACATTTGAAGAATTATAGGCAAAAATATAGAATAAGAAGGATGCGGCCATAAGGCGCGAGAAGGCTTTAGCATATGCTTCTTTGCAACAGGTATCAAGGCCCTCTTCTTGTGTTTCATATGGAGTTTTGCTTTAAAAAAAACACATCTCCCAAACACAATGTTTGGCTTCATAAACATTTGAAAAAGCTAAAGTTTTTGGAGCATTTCTCAGGCTTTTATTCTTGTATTTGAATTTTGGGATAGTTTTTTAGTGATGTTAGGGGTGAACTTCTACTTTAATTAACAAAATACAAAAAACTTGTTGCAGAACAAGCCTAAAAGTCAAATACAAAGCTTAAGCTCCTAAAAGGGTATCTTAAAAGGCTATCATCTATCATAAATCTCAAATTTGGTGACCATCATAAGCTTCTTGTGTGTCATTTTGTGTAGCCAAACCACACCCTGTACTGATTGAATTGTCATATTTTGTTTTTGTATGTGGATTGCATTTGAGAATATGTGGACAAAGAAAGTATCCACAAGTTGTGGGTGATTGTATTCATTCAAACCAACAACCTCACTTAAGCTAGACTTGGTTGGAAAGATGGATGGTTGCTCATCCATCTGACAACACAGAGCTTGTAAATGACATAAATAAGAATAGTCATCACTATCTAGATGACAACAAATAGGACAAATTGACAACACCTCAGTGTGGAAAAATCAAGAGGAATAAGAAGACAATTGACAAACAACCAATCCTATTCCTACCTCCCACCACACCACTCCCCTACAATAAACCCATCACTATGAAAACCCCATCTCCAACTCTAGCCAAAAGCAGCATGTCAAAAACACCTGCCAAATCATCAGATTCTTCAGGGCATGAATCTCCCAAGAATAAATTTGGGGACCCAGAGATTGGTACTAATCACCATATGGCTCCCAGGAAACTATTTTTTAATGGAGATGAAAACAACAAAGATCATGTTGAAGTAGAGGAAAGTTGTGGTTCCAATGCCATTTGCAGTAGTCTTGATATTAAAGCCAAAGCGGTCATGATCCCAAACTCAGGCATAAATCGTATTCAGATATAGACCTACACAACTTGGGATTCCAAATTACATGTCAACAACAAAATCATCCAAGGCAAAAGTTCAGCATTGGAATGACCCCACCAAGCCAAACCAACCACCTATTGCAATTAAATCTACACTTGGTCTTGTTTCACCATATAAATTGGATGTATTATAATATCATCCATGTAAGATTATGTGAGAGTAGGCTTAATGGTAAAGAACTTGTGTTTTGTGAGATCATAGGTATGTATGCTTCTTATTAGTCTCGAAAGGGTATACTAAAGGAATCAAATTGCTTTAAGCTTGATTAAACTCACTCTTCTCCACCAATCATAAATCATTTTTTTTTGTGCATTGAAAATTTTGAAAGTTTTTAAGAATCAACTTGTACATTTATTAACAAAAAATGTGAAAAGGGGCATTTATATATGTTTTCATTGGTTAAAATTATGTGTATGTTATTAAAGGAGAGAGTGCTAACATCATACATAGTGCATTGAAATAAATGGACTCAGATAAATAATATTACAGAGTCCACATTACCCTCATGTCCCATTAATTTAGCCTATTAATATTACTTGATACCTTCACCACTAAACTTTGTATGTTACAATAATCTAAATGCATATAAAGCTATTAAATTAAAATTACAGGTGTCTCTCCACACAATATATGGAAATAAATGCACTGTCAGGTGCAAGACTCAAAATATTCCATCGATTCTTGTGTTGGCATTGGGCAACTTCCAAGTTGTTATTAAAGGTTTAAATATAAATTGAATGACACACGAAGAAGGCACATAGAATATTCAACAAGGATTTTGGTTGTAGGCTGAAATCTATGTCTTATACATAATTGATTGGGTCCATAGATGCATCATCCCACCGTGGATATTTCCTTCATTCCTTTGCATATTGGTTCCATACTTATGAAATTGTTGGGAATTTTAGATGACTGTTTGAGACTCAATTTCAGCTACTCAATACTGGGGTTAAGAAATGTATGGAGAGGGAAAGCGTCAGGAAAATTCTTCCTACTACTAAGGGGGTTTTGGAGTTTGCCCTCAAAATTAGGAAGATATTTATGGTCGATTGAAATAATTGTCGACCCCTCCCTTTTGTGGTATATATTAAAATGTGTGAAGCATGTAGGCATAGTTAAGATGCCCGTAGCCTATGAGCATAAGGTATATACACATTAATAGCAGTGGAGTTGCATTGTTCAATGTATTGTTGAATAGGGTAATATGAGAGAAATCTATGTAATACACTTTGTGTTGTGTTTATCTATATTGTTCCAAATCATAAGAAAACTTTATTAATGCCCTAGAAAGAAACTTTACTATTGCCTTGTGTAGATATTTTTAAAGAGTTAATTATATGCGCCAACGAGGGCATCTTGTGAATTTTGAAGTTTTATCAGATGTCTGCAAAAGAACATTGGTAAGAGATGGACGACCTCCCATCGTTTCAACCATCCTTTCATCGGTAATTGCAAGATGTTGCCAATGAATTTATTTTTTCATCTTGTTTTAACAGTTTTCTTGGGATTTATGTTTGTTAAAAAACAATGATTATGTTCATATTTAACCTTGTAAGTTCTATTTTACATAGATTGATGAATGTTCAATTCAATTATTTATTTAGGGTTTTTATTTTTATGTTTTTTGGGAGCCTTTTCAAAATCTATGGTGTATGATATTTTCCTATAAGTTGTTGAAAGGTAGATATTATTTGAGTGTGAGTCGCTGATAACAGAGATGTTGAATTCCTTTGTGGGTTTTGTTTTTTGTGAACCTATTTGCAAATGCATTTTGGTTTGGTTTTAATTCTTTAAGTTTCTTTTGTTTTCTTGTCAGACCTATTTGGTATATAAATGGGGCCTTATAGTCAACATACCTTGTATATTTTTTCTACCATTATTATTCATTGCTTCATTTTTTTTTGGTAGTTGATGGGTAGGGCTTAAATTGTTTGTGGATTTTATCTTTTGTAGTTGTACTTAGCTTTATATTTATTAATATGTTTATATTTTGACACATTTAATATGATCTCCCCTCATTCCTTTGGTCTAAGAGTTGAGTCCATTCACTAATATATTGTGATTCTATGTATATTGTAATTTTGCTATTGTTTCAAATTGTCAATTTGATATGATTATGTATAAGGCATTCACTAAATTAATCGATTCACATGTTTATTACTTATATATATATATATATATATATATATATATATCTTTTCTTAGATTAGCAACTTTTAGAGAAATAAACTTTTGGGATTAGTAGCTTTCTAACACTATATTTCAATTTCTATACTGTGTATTTTATATTTTAATATTTGATTGTATTTAGTATTTGATTTTATTACATATATGTCATAAAACCATGCCAAGTTCTGTTAGGCTTCCAAAAAAAAATAAAAAAGATAAAATAAATAAATAAATTAAAAAAATACATGATGCTACACATTTGCCTCATGGTCTCATGCGTGCATATTATAACCATTTCATTTTTATATTAATAATTTTGGGCATTTGACCTTTTTTCTTGTTTAATTTTGTTCATAATATTGTAGTCATGAAAACCTTGTTAACACAAGTGATTTAATAGTTATGCTCAATTTAGGAGTTCATGTTTTTTAATAATATGATAACATTTAGTCCTTGAGAGATTATATGCCCATCAATAGTCGCTGATACCTTTAAACATTTTGAAATAAGGAAAATAGAATACTCTTAAAACCTCAAGACTTATGGAATCAGACAAAGGTTTTAGACAAACATGGATCTCAATGTTGAAATACACAAAAAATAATATCTTGTTATTAAATTTGTGGCTTTGCAAAGTCTTTCCTCTATTGTCAATGTAAGTATAATATACAAATATCAATCACTTTTGTATATTTGAGCTACATTTAAATACATATACCACATATACTTGGTTCTTATTCTGCTTGTAATGTGTATACAAAAATTGGCGACTTGTGTAAATAACTGTTTACACATATATATCTTAAATTGCTTTCACCTGTTTTGTGCTAACACTTCTTTTTCAACAACATAAATATCAATTACATGTTATGCATGACAAAGGTAGGCACTGGTCGCTATGCTACCCTTGTTTAAAAATCTACAACGTCATAATGATTCTCTAACTAAACAATAAACAAAGGCAAAATCTACAAACTCTTGTAGGGACTTGGCGCATAACATCCTTGTTAGTTTTCGACATTATTGTCCTAATTCTCACATCACACTATTAGTATGTTATTTTCCTTTAGTTTAAGGGCTTTTTGTTTCTTCTTATGTTCTTGAAATAAATACATGTACTTTCTTTCACACCTACGTTCTATTGAACATCTCACTTCAAATTTATATTGTGTGTGAATGTAGTTGTCATTATTAATTTGTTGATCCAAATTAGTCTTTAAATAGTAATAATCATGTATTGAGCATTTATCTTAAATATTCTCCCATTTAAAATAAATTAGAAGCTAATATTGTTTAAGTTGGTAAGATGTACAAGTTAGTAAGTTAATAGGTTCAATGGTTAGAGGTAGTTGGGTCACACAAAAAAGAAATTTATTAAATAGTATACATATTTTATCTGAGAAGTGTCACAGCTTCTATGCCCTCGACATGCTTATTATGCAAGTTTATTTTATCAATAAAATTATAATTTTATTTATATTTTTTTGAATCAATATTTCAACAAGGTATTAGAGCTTCCATTTGGTCTATTTTACCTTATTTTACTTAGTTCACCCTTCATAAGATAGAAACTATGTATTATTCAGATTAATTATATATTCCAATGAATCATAAATTTGAATGTAAAATGTAACATCTGATTTCAAAAATACATTTGTTAAATATGGAAAGTACTAATATAGTTAAGATACTTAGTTTTTTACTACACTATACAAATCTAAGCTAGATGCAGGCACTAGGAAAGGTAGGAACTTGCACTGTGAGTCACTTAGATAAAGAACATGAGTTTTAGGCATGCTTGCAAAGTAATGTTAGTGTTTGGTCAGTACCCTTTGACATCAATGACTAAAATTCATGGTTTCATCTATGTGAAAGTTTCTCTTTTGTTCTAGTATAGGCCTCTATGATTGCTTCTCTCATTTTTGTGTGTGGTGTCGAAGTATGACTGTGCATGCAGTACCCAAATTTTTTTCTTTTTTTTTGGAAACCCTAGGTACACTTTCAACAATAGGCTTAAGTCCATAGAAGAGAAATAAAGGTGGGTTGAACTAACCCCAACTTCTCCCTATTGAATGGCTAAGTATTTTATACATATCAAATACTTTGAAGAGGGAATTCAGAATACATGTAATTCTACTTATTACGTGTATATGTACAATAGTGATCATTCAATCTATGCAACATGTAATCTATACTTAAACATTTGGAAAATGAAAACTTTGGCCTAGTTTTGAAGTGCTTTAGACATGGCTAAGTTAATATCTTTGTAACCAATTGGTAAATTGGAAAGAATAGGGATGCCCATTTGAATGTGCAAGGCTTGATAGATGTTTACTAGATAAGGAATATGCTTAGACTTTGTATTTATATGGGACTCTTTGGGTACATTCTCATGCCACCAACATGAATATACACCTTGACTCATAGGAATGAGTTGAATTTAAAATGTAACCATTGCTTGGCATGGGTGATAGCAAGAATGTAATTGCTTGTATTCAACATGATTATAAAAGTACATAGAGGATAGGATATATATAGATAAAAAAGAGATATCCCTCATTTTCTTATTGGCCACACTATTGGTGGCATTTACAAAAGGTGGTAACATATTTGATTATCCTAAAAGTGCACATTTAATCTTTTCATCATCATTTATTACATTTTATATTATCACCAACACTTATTCATACTATGATCTAATTAATTATTCTAACAATAGGACCAAACTGTCAAGTTTGAACGATACTAGATTTATTGCACTGTATAAATATAACAATTTTTTCTAGAAGATAAGAACACTGATCTAATGATCTAGATATGTTTGAGTATGATTATTCATTGGTTTGATATAAATTAGAAAAAAAATTGTAGGTGAATGATAACAACTAGAGAGAATCAACCTTGTAAAAAACATATAGATGTGAGGGAGTGGTGAATAAGAGTCATATATGTATGCATAAGTCATGTAGGGTGAAGGCAATTAAATTTTTTAGAGTGGATTACAAGAAATGATTAATCAAGCATTAGTCCAAGAAATCAAATAAAAATGCATAGAGAGATAATTTAATCAAGCCAATCTATTCATGCAGAGTTTTGCTAATAACAATAGGATACAAATGAAAAAAAATAAACCTTTACCTTTCCAAGTGACTCCATTTCTCAAAATCAGCATAAAAACATGTTCTCCCCTTGATTAAACATTCTTGTCTTCATCAACAATGGTTGCAAATTTGTCAAATGTCTCAAGAACACTCCATAAAACCTAGGCTCATGATATTGAAACCATTTCATTGCCTATCAAATGAAGCTAATCCAAATATGATTAATACAATAATAAAAACACAAATGAGTTGTGAAGATATTTTAGCATTATAACATTACAATAATTGAGCTTAAAAATGATGTTATATGCCCTCCTATTTATAGATTTTTAAGATTGATCAGAATGAATTGTGACCGTCCATCTTAAGATCAAGATGTGTGGCTAAGAATCCATTCAATTTTGAAGGCTGAAATCAATAAATGCCCTCTTGATGATTTGGGAAGAAGGGGAATTAATGAGGCATAGTAGGCCATGATTCAGATATTTTATGCATTTATGGCCTAGGGATGTCTTTTCAAAAAATGATGTCATTAGGTGATTCAATTAATAGAAATCAATTTTCAAAAAAAATATTAAATAACCTCCATGGAAAATTCACTTAAGCTCTTGATTTGAATTAATTAGCTTTAAACAAGATTAATTGACATTTGTGCAATTATTTGGAAATTGGCACTCAATTAATTAAAATGGTCAGAAAGTTATATTACTGGGTTATAATTTGACTCGAGAAGAGTTAGAAGGTGATGTTAGATGCGTTGGAACCATATTCCCATTTAAGATGTTACCAACACAAAATAATAAAAGTATGTGATGTGTACTAATAAATTAGAAGAGATTCTAGAGCATACAAAGGCAAAATCATCATTTTAACACAAAATGAGTTGATCAAAGTTAGGAATCACATAAAATACATTGCCCTATTTAGGGATATTTTGGCCTAAACCAGCACTTGTAAATGACAAGGTCAAACCATTTAGGGTGTTTTAGTGATTTTGACCTAAAATGTGTATTTGATTGCAATTTGAGTAAGATTGACAATTTTAACACAAATGGTGTTAGGAATTGGATGTATACATTTTACCCCTATTTGAGAAGGGGTAGTGAGACATTCAGGCGAATCAATGTCTTTTCAAAAAAAATAGTTGTCAAGGAAAAATTGAAAATGAGCCATGATGCCCCTTCGAGAGGACATACTAGGATGAAAGAGAAAGATGGACTCTCGAAAAGAGATGGAAATTGAGAGATTAACCCATGGAATAGATCACATCCAAATAAGCTAATGATTGCACACATGATTACCATCAATGATCAAAATATAATTAGAGGTATAATCAGACCCAAATATGGGGGAATGAGAAGGATTCAATCCAAACATGTAAGGGACACACTTGAAATGCACCCAATTTGAGAGTGCAAGTTGTGTGCTTATGACATTGATCAATCCTGAGACAAGTTGCACACTAAAACATTACCATCATGGGTAAACGTGTGGAGAGCTTGGTATTAGAGGAAAAGGAGAACGTGTCTCCATAAATATGATAATAAGAAGTGCCCCAGTAGGGATAATATTGATCATTGATAAAGAATAAATAATGATTTGCCCCTGTAGGGATGATTTGGTTCTTATGGTAGGCTCAGATGTGGGCCCCCAACATGGATAAATTAGCAAGCAATTAGCTCAAGAATATAACTCAAAACATAGGTTAAAGTGATCAAATGCAAACATAGATGTGATGGTATAATGGTTTGAGGAAGCCACAAAAAACTATGCATACAAGAATGCACAAAGTGATGAAAGAGATGAAAAGAAGAATGAAGATGACCGAGTTGACTCCAGATGTACAAAATAAGTGGACACTGCCTACATAGTTTCATGGATGCATGTTCTAACATGAACTTCAAGCCAATGTAGTTCACCCATAAATGGAATGAGGGATGAATGAAAACTAACCACAGATTGATTAGACTCATGATATATGTGAAGAGATGAACATCTAAGCATAGAGTTAGGTGCTAATCCTATTGAGCCTAGATTATGCATGGTGTTCTTGAGAGTTATTCATTGGAGCTATGTTGACATTTAGACTTGAGTTTAGAGCACAAAGTGCTTGCTATAGCAAAATAAATTAGGTAGTATAAGTATGAATAAATTATAATGACATGGCATTTCAAATGCATGGAGCCGGTTCAAATGTGAATACCTATAACTAAGGATAATGATAAATAATGACCAAAACTAGAGTTACATATATTTATATTTAAAAAGAAAAAACAAAGACAAAGAAAAAGATAAACATAAATGAACCTAACTTAAAATTGAGATATGAATAATCAAGACTTAAGGAGGAATAATAATGTTTAAAAATGAAAAACAAGAACATCTGAATGACATAGGATCAAGATATGAATAATCAATATGTATGTGGTCCATCAAGACATTATTAAACACAAAAGAGAAAAGCAAAATCAAATAGAAAAACAAGACACCAACAATCAAATAAATAAAAAGGTCTAAGAACAACTTAATAACATGAGATCAAGATATAAATAATCAAGATCCATGCGAATCATCAAGATGTTATGAAACACAAAAGAGATAAGAAAAAACATACAAGAAATAAGACCAAGATGAGACAACAAGTAATAAAAAGAGAAAATGAGAATAAATAAATAGAGAGGTGCGAAAACACAACAAAATACCAATAAACCTCAAATAAACACATAAATAAAAACCAAGTTAGTGCAGTTTAAAGACAATTGTTCATGCACATGTAGTAGAGGCGTTACTTTCTATTATAACATTACAAAGAGCAAGGACACAAAAGTTGTTCCCTAATTAAAAAAGAACAATGACAGAAGAAATGAGAGACGAGAAGAAAAGGAAGGGGTTAGCCGAGCTAACTCTAGATGTACAAAACAAGTGGATAATGCCTACATAGTTCTATGGATGCATGTTCCAACATGAACTTCAGGACAAATGTAGTTCTCCAAAGATATAGGAAAGAAGACATGATGATGATAAAAAACATATGATTAATGTTGTAGAAGAAAGGAAAGACTTCAAAAATGAGACTGGTCTTGCAAAATGACAAGTTGATGAGATGAAAGAGAATGATATTTCAAAATGGCAAGTACATGGATTTAATTTGCATGTAAAATGGAAAGAGCATGATATGGTGGGATAAGATGAATTTCACAATGAAAATTTAGTAAGATAAAATGCTTGCAAAATGGTAAGAACATGAGGATTAGAATGTACAAAAATATAAGATAATGTTTTTTTATTCTTTTATGGATCACTTTCTAATGTTTTTGGTATTTTTGGGATAAAATATGTACATGGTGGGACTATCTAGTCAAGAAGATGCTTATCCGAGAAAAGAAGTTCTAATAAAACAACTAAGTTGGCTACAACGACCCATTCTCACAAATCGGTAAAAGCAAGGATCTTGAAAAGACAAGAATATTCATCAAAGAACAACAAATGTAGTATAGAATAGTGTGGAGTGCAAAATTAATCTAAAGAATCATGCGATAGACAGATCATGAGTTGAGAAGATATTCTTGTTCACTTGTCTGTAGAAGAAGTTAAAAAATACTATTCAGGTTGAATTACTTTGTAGAACTAGTGTTGAAGGTGTTCATAATGCGGATGAGACATAATCAAGATCATAAGTGGTCAAGGGACAAAAGTGTTCAGGGTACAACAAGTCCAAGATATAACAAAGAATATAGTTCTCAAAGAGAATGACACATGGTAGGATACAATATGTTTAGAGTACCAATGGTCTAAAATCTTTCACTATCTAGAGTCATAAAAGTAATGGGGTTCATGTGATAATAGTCCAAGGTAGTATAAAATGGTGGGATAAAAGACTTTGACACAAGTTTCCCCCAAGTAAGGGGTTTACAGATAATGGTTTGAAGATGTCATGCACAAAATCTCTTAAGGTGCATGATATTCATGGGCTCTAGAAGTTCTTCACTATTTGTATTAGCCAGTTGATATGCCCCCAATCCATAGATAATGGTTTGAAGATGTCATGCACAAAATCTCTTAAGGTGCATGATATTCATGGGCTCTAGAAGTTCTTCACTATTTGTATTAGCCAGTTGATACGCCCCCGATCCATAGTTTTTCATGATAATAAATGATTCTAACCAATTATGTTAAAACTTACATTTCTTATTGCATTCAACATTTGTGTTCTTCTAGTTCTCTTTCAAGACCAAATCACCAATCTCAAATTCCCAAGGGAGAATGCAATTGTTGTATCTTTTCTGCAATCTATTCTGATAGGCTTACAAATTTTCTAAGGCATCTAAACGCTTGCCATCAAGAAGTTCTGGTTCTTGTAGCCTTAAGACTTTGTAGTCCTCATCATCTTCAATATGCTATAGTGATATTCGTAAGGATGGAAACTTGATCTCTATTGGGATAATAGCTCCTGTGTCATAGACAATACAAATCAAGAAACTCATGATATGGAAACATGCAAGAATTCTTAAGTATAAAACTAAAAGCAAACAAGCAATACAATGCCGCCACATGATAATAGAAATGGTAGTATAAAATGTGTTCTAGGACTCGAAGCATGAGTGATACACAAGATGACTTGAGTCCACCAAATACAATAATGTGATACTGAGTCTATAAATGACCCTCAATTCAAATGGAAAATTGAACTCAAATTAAAACAAGTCAAGTGCAAATGGTGAACCCAATTTTACACATCAACCTTTAAAACTTATAAAAGTCCAATTTCAAATTTAAATTATCAATGAAGAACTTAAGAAAATTTGGCAAATGATTTAGACTTAAATAGGAAGCATAACTACACCAAAATGGATGATATCACACAATGTTTCAGATGAAAATTTGAATAAGAAAAAAGATGATTTTCACTTGAACATCGTAATGCCTCCTTGTTCAAGAAATTTGTGGACAATGTGTTTGGTTTATGACATTTTGTTAACAAGTAAGTTTTGACCCAAAACAAGACCAAGTAATCTAAAATAAAGACAAATCAACTAATTAATCATCTTTAGCTCTAAATTGACAAGGTGTGGTAAAGTGGGGTTAACTAACTAGCAATTTTTTGAACATTTCTAGATGAATCCCATGCACAAGACTTTCACATCAAAATATAAGAGAAGCAACATATCAATTAGGTCCACGTCATATGGTTTGTTGTAAAAAGGTCTTGCCCTTTTTACAACCACTACATCTGTTGCTTGCTCAGTGTAGTGAAATGTCCAACATGATCATACATCTTGAGCTTAGCCCCAACAATAAGAGATAGTTTAACCACTCAAACCACCATCTTAGAGGGGTGATCCCAATTTATATACCCTCCATAAAGAAGGGTTGAAGACGATGCCAAGGGATGAAACCTTGGGTCGAAGCTTCTCTAAAGAACTTATGGGAGATGATAAAATACCACTCACAAGCCAAGATGAAATAAAAATAAAAACTAAGTAAAAGATCTTTAAAGGTCATTTTTAGATCACCCAAGCTATGCAGGTCTTGGGGAGAGCCTTCACAACATCTCTTTTACACCTTTGGACTAAGACACTTTGCAATAAAAATTACGCTTTTGATCCCATAAGTTTCCTATAGGGGATGGGAGGAGAGCATATACACACAACTTTTTTTTGCCAATCAATTCTAACAAAAAAATACTTTATTGAAGACAAACTTTGAAATGTGTTCAATTTTAAAACACTTAAACTGAAAAGTTTGGTGATGTTCTTTGGCCCCTTGGCCTTATGTTGTAAACTTGGAAGAAATAACCATAAAAATTATTCAACATAACATCTAAGTGTTTCCTTAAGCACCAAAATAAAGTTGTTAATCCTTTTTAAGAACTTAAAAAGAGATTAAAAGGATTAGATTAAACTTATGTAGATCACTTTTCAAGTTGGACCTGCAAGAAAAAAGTTAGAGTTTCATTTAGCCTTGAGGCACTTTTCCAAATGAGACAAATAACTTTGTAAAGTTAGCTCTCATGTTTCACACAATACAATCCCATTACTCCAGAGTACAACCCCACAACTCTACAAAACCATGACTCAGATAGGTAATATCTCTACTTAGGTTAGTTTAACAAAAATCACAATATCACTACTCGGTCTAACAATCCCACAACTCATGTTGACAATCCCGCTACTCGGGTTGACAATCATGCTACTCAAGTTGATAATCCTGCAACTCAAGTTGATAATCCCACTACTTGGGTATGAAGAGGTTTGTGAAATATTTATGCAACTTCAAGTTAAATTGATTGCATATTCTAAACATTTAGAAAAAACACAGTTAAAAAAACTTAAAAAATGGACTCTGGTGACTTCAAACAAAGCTCCAAAAGATGGCTTATTAGGCACACTGCAATATTGTGACTCCATAGTGCAAAACCATGACTCATAGTGCAAAAATGTGACTGAGTCAATCATGGGATTAAAATATCGTGACTGTGCTAGTTGTGGGATTGCAATACCATGACTAGGTTAGTTGCAGGATTGCAATACCATGACTATAGAGTCATGGGGTTGAAATATCATGACTAAAAATGATGATATTGCAACATGTGAAATCATGGTATTACAATATGACTACTAGCGAGTAGCATTATTACAATATCGCTACTAGATCTATAGATAGAGATAAAGTTACTCTAAAAACCACAATTAAAACACAATATTGTGACTTAAAATGACAAACCCATGACTGTGTGAGTTACGAGATTGTGGTCCAGAGGACAAAACTATGATTCATAGTAACAAAATTGTGACTTTCAAATAAATATATTTTTTCTCAAATTTTCACTCTCTTTGCTCTCACATTCCAAGATCCTAAAAGGAAATGGTTAGTAGGTTTCTTGTAGGTGATTTTTGAGCAAATTCATGGGATGTAGTTCCACTGAGCAT
Source organism: Torreya grandis (assembly GCA_037957365.1). Classification (NCBI taxonomy): domain Eukaryota; kingdom Viridiplantae; phylum Streptophyta; class Pinopsida; order Cupressales; family Taxaceae; genus Torreya; species Torreya grandis. The sequence continues at coordinate 4,182,660 of JARHVA010000377.1, forward strand.
GGAAAAATGTAGAGTGGATTACAAGAAATGATTAGTCAAGCATTGGTCCAAGAAATCAAAGAAAAATGTATAGAGAGATAATTAAATCAAGCCAATCTATTCATGTGGGGTTTTCCTAATAAAAATAGGATACAAATGAAATAAAGTAAACTATTACCTTCCCAAGTGACTCCATTGCTCAAAAGTAGCTCAAAAACATGTTCTCCCCTTGATCAAGCACTCTTATTTTCATCAATAATGGTGGCAAACTCCTCCATGTCTCAATAACACTCCATAAAACCTAGGCTCGTGATATTGAAACTATCTAATTGCCTATCAAATGAAGCTAATTTAAATATGAGTAATACAATAATCAAAACACAAATGAGTTGTGAAGAGATTTTAGCATTATAATATTACAATAATTGAGCTTAAAAATCATGTTCTATGCCCTCCTATTTATAGATTTTTGAGATTGTTCAGAATGAATTGTGATCGCTCATCTTGAGATCAAGATGTGTGGTCAATAATCCATTCAATTTTGGAGGCTAAAATCAATAAATTTCCTCATAATGATTTGGGAAGAAGGGACATTAATGAGGTATGGGAGGTATTAATGAGGCATGAGAGGCATGATTCAGATATTTTATGCATTTATACATAAGAATTTCTTTCCAAAAAATGATGTCATTAGGTGATGTAGTTAATAGAAATCAATTTATAAAAATAAATATTCAATAACTTGCATGGAAAATCTACTTAAGCTCTTGATTTGAATTAATTATCTTTAAACAAGATTAATCGACATTTGTGTAATTATTTGAAAATTGGCTCTCAATTAATCAAAATGGTCAAAAAGTCATATTACTGGGTCGTAATTTAACTCGGGAAAAATTGGAATACGATGTTAGATGTGTTGAAACCGTATTTCCATTTAAGATGTTGCCAACACAAAATAACAAAGGTACATGACTGTAATAAAAAATTAGAAGAAAAAGAGTGATATAGAGCACAAAATGATGAAATCATCATTTTGACTCGAAATGAATTGATCAAAGTTAGGAATCACATAAAATGCATTTCTTCATTTAGGGATACTTTGGCTTAAATCGACACTTGTAAATAATAAGTTTGAACCATTTAAGGTGTTTTAGTGAGTTTGACCTAAAATGTGCATTTGAGTGCAATTCGAGTAAGATTGACAATTTCAACACAAATGGTGTTAGAAATTGGGTGTCTACAAAAATTAATAGTGAAAAGTTTATAATAACATATTTTAGTACCTATAGGGTTTATGAGATAGACAATGGAGTATACTTACATAAATAAGATACTAGATATTGGTTTATAAGCTCAAAACAATATGACTAGAGTTGATGTTATACAAAACACAATAACTGCACACTTAATAGATTATTGTTTTGAGCATTTATAAGTAAAAAATAAGTATGTCTTATATTCTATGCATCTATCACACATAACAAGGGATTTACTAAACTAACTCATATTTATAAATATATAATAATATGTTACTATTCCAAGTTACTCTTTATCTCTATACCTCTTATCTCACTCAAAATATAATTCATTACTTTATACCATCTTACTCTTTTCTCTCATAAAATACTCTTCTCATTGGATAAATACAATACATGTTATAAACTTGTGGTATAAATACCAATTCAATACACCTAACTAGTTTTTGGGAATGTCTACAAGACATTGCTTGTATTCATCCATCCATCTGTGAGGTGCTTCAAAGCATCGTATGATGTTGCATAGTCCATAAGTGAAGATACCTTGTTTTATCTATCTATCCTTATTTTTGATGCAACGACATGCATGGTGCCTTTGTGGTATGTCTGAATGATCATATCACTTTCATGAAGAATCCTACAAAAGTTTGAAAATTTGTCTCGTCCTCGAGACAAATTTGATGAAGAATCCTAATAAGAAGAACGTATTTTTTCTATCACTCTAATATTTAACTCTTCATAATTATCTTAAGGGTTGGCAACATGATAAAAAATTAGAAACTTAGACATGTAGCATGAGAAATCAGAGTATCCCCACAAAAAATTTCCAAGTGGATTTATAAGATAGTGGTGCACAAAGCCTTTAAAATTGTTATGTTTGGCCTACAATCCTTCTCTTCAAGTAAAAATATATACGTATTTATGTTTGATTCAATTCAAGAATAAATAATGTTTTTAATCCTAATTAGACAAACTATTGCATAAAATCAGAATGTATAAACTAAGCATAAATAAATCATTTTTTGATTCCATACTTGCTAAATATGGAAAGATGCTAAAAGGGGAAAGTACCAAATAAGAATGACTTCGTTGGAAATAAAATATGCAAGATTGTGACTACAACTATGAAACTAACTATGTGGATCTGAGAGGTCATTGTGAATCAGGAATAGGGCTTCACATCTACTTGAGATAATATCATAAGATTGGAATGGGGCCAGTTTACACTAGTGTCTATATGGCTCACCAATGTTCGGTAGGTTTTTTCCTTTGTGTAAAATTTGACAGACACATCTTCACCTGTAGGTACTATGTATATAATCAGATTTGTGAGATTCTTTTAAAATCTATTTTGTACTTTCTTTTTCACTTGGAACCCTAACTCAATAGAACATGAAGAAACAAAATGAATGGAAAAAATATGTTAGTGACTAAAGTTGTACATGACCTCAACATCTCTTATGTTGAGCACTATCTACATAACAATACTTTGAAGAGGGATCAAACTTCATGTAGTTCTCCTATGCTACGATGGTGTGTGAGAAATACTAGTGTAATGTTAGATATTGGTGAAATCATGGTGTAAATAAGTGCTTCAATAATGACTTGAGACCTTTTAGGTGTATGCAAACTTAGCTCAAGGATACTAGGGTTGTGTGAACTCAAAATTGGGAATAATAGATGTTTTCCTCTCAATGTGTAGTTAGATATTCAATTATTTTTCATCATATGAGCCTCTAATGAGTAAATAGTTAAAAAATGTGGCTTTATAGTGATTCTTTTATAAATTATTTAGATATAACTTGTGAAACATGTGGGATGACCCATTAGGTGAATTTGAATAGCCATATTTGGAAGGAGGATATGACCAATGAATCTAGACACTATTGATGAGTGAAATAGTCTTAATGAAGTGGCATTGTCTGAGGACCAAAGACAATTAAATTGGAAGTGTGGATTAGTTTCATAGTGAGTCTAGGATGTTTAGAATGGTGAATAGGAATATTCAGAATTGAAATTTGCTTAGAGGTAAGGGTCATCTACATAAAGATATAGGAATATTGGTTTAAAGTTGTGGAATTGGGCATGAGCTAAGTAAGTAAAAGGATTAGTCACAAGTGAAATTTTTTAGAAATAAAAAATAATTTTAGTGTCTACATTCCCCCCTTATTTTAATAATGCAATAAAGTAAAAGTATTAGAGTAAAAGAAAATAGTTATACTTGAACTTACGTATGAATAATATTCTTGAATGTAGGCCACACACTAAACTGTACTTAATACAAACTTGTAATGAAACATTTATAGATCAGTCCTTAATTTAGATGAGAATTTGAAAGTAAATATAAGAAACTCATATAACAAGGAATGGATACACCTATTTAGGTACGCAAACCATTGCGTTTTGTAGTGAAAACTGGTGACTAGAGAGGTTAGGACCCTTGGATTTTTTTTACATTGGAACACTTCGATTAGACTATGCATACCAAATCCTCATTGAAAAGAGAGTGTGATTAATAAATTAATATGTGCTTGAATCCATCATTGCATACCCAAGGTAATGGATTAGTTTTAAATCTATGTATGAATTCTAAGAAATTATTCTAGTGCAATAAGGTGAATCAACCACTATAGATAGAATCTAGTTTATTTATGGTGTAAAACTTGTGTAAAATTAGTATGATCTGATTCTAGTGTATAAAATGTAAAAAATGACATGATTTGTCATTCCTTTTATGAAACTAGTGCAAAACTGAGTAAGAAAGTTGCCTTGTGATGTACACATGCATCTAATTTGATATTTGAGTATACAGATTTTGGAACTAAGTTTTAATATCAAGTGATTTTCTAATAAAAAAGATGTATAAAAAATATTAGAACACATGTTGTGCATTATGCCCCAAATTTTAAGCAAAAAAAGAGACAAGTTAGTATAAATCTGGAAAACAAATTTTGAGTAATACTGAAACTAATATGTAGATTGAGTGTAATTTTGAGAAACTTGGAAATGTTTACTTTTTACTACTAGGATGACAATGCATTGTTCTGGAAGTGGTCATCATGCACCCTTGTCCAAATGCAACACTATTGTCTAAAAGTGATTTCTAAGTTGAGTTTGGGTATGAACTTTGGTCATTTGAGTAAACATTGTTATTTTTTATCTATGCACTATATTTTCACAGCATAGTTTCTAACTCAAGCGACTGTGTATGCCCCCTCTTTTGAGGTGAGTTTTCAACCCTGGACAATAACTTAGCTCAAAATAAAAAGTTATGTGAATGATGTTATATAAAATATTTAAATATGAGTATTAATGATAACATTGGTTATGGCATCATCATAGGTAAATTGACCACTATAGTAACATAAGAATGCATGTAGAACCAAACATACATAGTGTCATGTGAAGATATATGTTACAAATGAGAAACATAGTGAATAATTTGTCAAAACTGAGTAATGCAAAATAAATAGATCAAATTTGTAATAAATGCATGATATCCATCATGGCATCAAAAACTCATGAAGATACATGATATTGATCATGGCATCACAAAATGAGCAAACAAGAGTCATGGCCATGACAAACACACACACACACACACACACACACACACACACACAATGAGTACATGCAAAAGCACACACAACACAAAATAAGAAGGCCAAAGGGCCACATAACAGGGACATGTTCAAATTTTACTTACTAGATCAAATTTGTAATAAATGCATGATATCCATCATGGCATCAAAAACTCATGAAGATACATGATATTGATCATGGCATCACAAAATGAGCAAACAAGAGTCATGGCCATGACAAACACACACACACACACACACACACACACACAATGAGTACATGCAAAAGCACACACAACACAAAATAAGAAGGCCAAAGGGCCACATAACAGGGACATGTTCAAATTTTACTTACATGCATATAAGCATATGATAAGTCTTGGATCCACAAACAAAGACGTGTTTAAATGTCCACAATCTAAATAAGGAATACACACAAAGCATGAACCAAACAAGTGAAACATGATTGCATGCATGAATAAGTATAGCTAATCTAAATTAACAATTGGTAACATTAATATATTTATCAATTCAGACATCCAATAGTATATAAATGTAAAAATAAGTGAGAAAAACTAATATATTTAAAGCAATATATTGTATTTGTTAAATGAATAAAAGAGATAGTCATATAATGATAAAATCTATGTAAAATATGCCCCCAACAAACTTGATAAGATATAAACAAGTTGTAGGAAGCTTTTGACTAGCTTACATTTGAGAATTAATATCCTATGTTTACTGGGACAAGTCTGAAAAAATCAAATAAGAGCATAGTGTGTTATTTTCTAGGTTAGGGTGGTTTTGTCTGCATACATTTTTTGGGTCTGAGACAATATTACCACTTGCAATTGCATTTGGCAATGATAACTTGTATATTCTACAACTCACTCAAGTACATTTGTGAAACATATTTGTTATAAACTAGATATATAGAGATATTATATACAATGAGCATAGACTAACTGATGTAAATGAACTACACATATCATGCATAGGTCCTAGTTTTGAATTTTTTGAGAATATTTTATTTTTTTATATTTTTTGAAAATATAAAAAATGAGAAGGAACATACTAACTAATGACCCCAAAAAAACCTCAAAATCAATAGGTTTTATATCTAGCATAGGAAGGATGACCTCTCATGATTGGAAAGTGTCATGACATTGTGAATGATTTGGTCTCAACTTGAAATCTAAAAAAATGATTTGATCATGTACCATAAGTACCACTATCATAATGATGATTTGTATCATGGTGTGTGTTGTAAAGTAGTGTAAACTCTAGGAATCTTTGGAGCCCATCATAAAGTGTGTGAACTTTGAGTTGGTGCTCTTTGTGGAAAACCCTTAGTGATTTAAAATATGAATATGGGACATGCTAGTGTAAAGAGTGGCTATCTAAAATATGTGACGAAGTGCTGATTGATTGAATTTTAAAGGATAGGTCTTCTTAGAAAGTTATCTTTTTACTTCTAAAATTTCTAAGTAGGTTGGACCTTTTAAGTTTGTTCAACTACAATCTGTCATGTAGGAACAATAATATTTGGTTGGAGGGGGTATTCATATGGAAAACCATGAACTTTTATGACCTTATTAGCATAAATATCCTTCAATCATATATGTAATATAAAGGGAACTACATGAAACTACTAAATACAAGGGCATCCAAATAATATATCAAAAAATACTATACTGAGTTCTATTATAAATTTGGAGGTGACATGTGTTGGAACAACCTATAGTAGTAATGTAATATCAATAATATAACTATGAATGTGGCCATGGAATCCCTTAATGACTATTATTGTAGGAATTAGATCCTTATCTATGTTTCTAAGATGATATAGAAGTGTGATAGTACACATATTCACATTTGAACCGTTATCAACCATTATGCTCTATATATGCTCTATATAGGCTAGTGATCAATGTGAGTTTTAATGAAGAATGCAAGTCAAAATAATAATCTAATACCTCATCCTCTACAAATGTAATGAATGGTCTAAATGGCAATGAAGTATGATATGTGTTGATGATGCCATTTAGAGGATGTTATGCCTCTATATTAGAATGATAAGAGGTTGGTGGAGGGTGTGCATTGTACGTGTAATGCACTCCCAACGTATTTTATATTTATTTAGTTGTGTGCTTAAGAAAAGGATCACTAAATATATTTAGGTTTCTAGTCTCACTTGGTTGTGCCTTTGTAATATTTGTAAATGTGCCAACATTGATTATGTTCTCATCTATTAGATCCTGTATCTTATGCCATAAACTGATGCATCTATTTGTAGTGTGCCCTATTGCTCTATGAAATCATAAAAGGCATTATGATCAAATAATTTTGTAAGAGGATTACTCACATCAACCTATCTAATGGGAGGAATAGATATGATATTGCATTCCAATAACTTGTGTAATACCTTTTATTTATCTTTTAACAAATTTGTAAATTGTCTCCTTGGAGATGATAATGCAATGCATAGAGTAGGTTATGAAATGACATTTATTATTTCCTTTTGATTACTCTTAATATCAATTATGCTCACCTTGTATGGTGGATTACTTGTATTGTTTTCATGTGAAGTAGATATTGGATTAGTTGCATACTTTAACTTATTCATTGCCAATAATTTGACTTCTCTTTCTATTACTATGTGACATAAATCCATGAATGAGAGGAACTTCTTAAACCTAATGGATTCATGTAGTGGTGGAAGCAAACTCTATTTGAAGATGTATTGAAATTATTTATCTTCCATGGGATTCATCATCTTTGATAACATGGTCTTATACCATAATACATATTATGCGTTAGGATTTTACGATTCTTGTTTGAGATGAGCAATATGATCATATGAAATATTTCACTTATATTGATTGAGAAATATGAAAGGAACAAATATGCCAAAGAATTGAATACATGAATTGACTATTGTGGTAAATAATAAAACCATCTAAGTGTGTATTATTTTAAAGTACTTAGAAATGAATTAGTAAACAATGTATCATTGGATACATAGTCCAAACTTACTACGTGAAATGATCTCAAATTTTGTTCAGGGTCACCTTTTCCATCATATAATGTAAGCTTAGGTACACAAAACTAGTTGGTAAAGGATATACTGAAATATGTTGAGCCAATAGGGTATGAAATAAATTTTATGAATCAAGTGCATGATTAATTTTCAAAGCAATTTATTCCATTTGTAACATCTTAGTTTGAATATCTAAAATATTATTTGTAATAGATTGTGCATCAGGAATAGAACGTGAGTTAATTCACATTAAAGCACTTAGGTTGATCATTAGGTTACATTTCATTTATAAATTGGATAACTTTAGGGCACTAGATACTTACATTGGGTCAGGACACTAGCATCAACATTAGTGTCTATCCCAGACGTTAGTGTCAAGGGAGAAAAAAAGTAAGTACAGACTCAAAACTTGCAAAGGTGGAAGATAAGCAGGTTTTAAGCATTCTGAGAAAGATAGAAGCCTTGGGTCATCAACATAAGACTGGTCAAACTAAGATATAGTCCAAAGGGAACAAGATAGAGCAAGTGCTAGACTTTAGAAAGTGACAAAGGTACAAAATTAAGAGGAATAGACAAGTTTTGAGTTTGCCAAGTGTATAAAATTGAGGTAATATATAATTCAGAAATAGTGTCTACACTTGGATATCAAAATACAAGGCCATGTCTTGTGTGGAAAATGGATCATTTGTGCCTTGGAAGGGGGTGAAGCATGGAAAATTTTGCTTAGAACTTGTATCACACAAGGCAACCCTATGAAATAGGGAGCTTCAAATGGTTTAAATTTTCAATCTTTTCTTATCACTTAGGTCCTTGTCACCATTGTTGGCACATTTTTTGCTTAGAGTATTTGGAAAACTTAGGGACTTCTCAAAATACATCTACATTGGGATGGAGATACTTTCAAGTATGGGATCTCTCTCAATTCCCACTCTCTATGGTGGTCTCCCATTCTTAAATTTTACAAGGTTCCTTTCACTTTTGTGCCTTGGATCAAGAGTCTTTGGTTACTCAAAAAAGGCATCAAGGTCATTTATGATCTCTTTTGTAAGCAAACCATGGTTGGTTACATTGGCAAGTTCTTAGGGTTAGTATAATCTAGAGCCCAATGACCAAGATTCTATTTTAGAAATTCAAATCTCTATACCAAAAATTCATATTTAAAAAATTAGAGTTCAATCTCCATCAAGATGGTGGATTGATTGAAAACATCTAGTTGAAACACCATTCCTCCAATACCAACCCTAGTTAGGTTATCAACTCCTTTTCCCTCAACATCTTTAAGTTGATGCTCTCAATGCCAGGTGGAAATTCAAGTCCATAGAGCAGGTTTGGAAAATAAGGTTTGAACATCTACGAGCTTTCATTATTGTACCCAAACAAGTGCACTTTGGTGTATTCTTTGCTATGGAATTTTGATTGCCACCTAATTAGTTTCTATGGGAATGGCTCATCCTATTTGTTAGTATGGATTTGGATTAACACTCTTTTCAGACCCATCCTTATAGAAATGTTTACTTGGAAGATGGTGCTTTTAGGAGACTTTGTCTTGATTCCTACAAAATTATTACAACTTTGGCATATGTTTTAAGTTGAGATTCTCTTTTAGTTAGAGAAAAACATGAATGATGCCATTTTTTTCTCATGGTTCTCTACAAGATTACTTCCCTACTAGTAATAGGATTAATGTTATATCTAATTTTATGCTTTAGATACATATTCATGTTTAGAAAGTGAATATAGAGGTGGAACACTTCTAAAATTTATTGGATCATTGAGGAAGTGCCACTTATACGGTTAATTGAGTCCCTCTTGACTCTCCTCACCATTGATCACCCCCATACCATGGCTTCAAACAATGAGGAAGAACTTATTTAGAATTGGACACTATAATAGCTCCCTGTAGACATGAAAAATATACACATGATGGTTCTGAATATTGTAATTCCCCTAGACCACCTTAGGACCCCCTTGGGCCCAGCTTAGACCATTCAACCAACAAACCTACCTAACGCTAGTTAGTTTGACCTAATGACTTAACCCACATTTTAACTCAACTTGACCTCAACCCTCAACTACTGATGGTCACCTTAACCATTGATGATCACCCTGACCGTCGATGGTCAGGTTCCACCATCTAAACCAACTTAACTGATCCTTCACTCTGACTTGATTTTCTATAATCAGAATGTCTAATTCACATGTGAGCCCATGCATATTAAAGTTAAAATTAGATAGCAAGTTGGACCCCTTATTAATGTCTTGTTGTACCTCTCCTTCATTGCTTACAAGAAAAGAGGAGCAGGAGGTGAAAAAAGGATCCATCCATGACTTCAAGAGCCTTTACATCCAAAGTGTCTTCATAGGTCACTTCTTCTAGCAATCCAATGATCCAACCATCATGTCAAAGAGATGACTTACTACCACCCTTTGACTGACAACCAAGTACTGTTACTCTATTAGAATCATGTTAGACTCCACCAACAAGCCAACCACCTTAACTCATCCGATCAACCTCTGGCAATTTAACTAATTATTTTTAATCTGTTAATTACTTTGTTTCCATTTTGCAATTAGCCTAACATAAACCAATCTCCTAGAATTGATTTTTGTGATCCCATCAATCTAACCCTTTTTATCAGCCAAGCCCAACACATAGTAACCACCGATGATCATCTTGACTACTGATGGTCTATCTAACCACTGATGGTCACATCAACCACTGACAGTCACTGTGATAGAAAATAACAAGCTATTTCCCTCCACTTAACCTTAACCAAATCCAATGTTTCCTTCATCTACTTGTTAACAAACTCCTAACCTATTTTTTGAACCATACTTGACCTATTTAGCATTAATATTGTCCCGTTTATTGCTATATTAGTCATTTTAATCTATTTCTCTATCAAACATTTATTGTATTCAATTTCAATACCTTTTGATTATTGATGCAAGTATTTTATCTTCTATTTTTTAAACTTAATTATTTAAAATGTGTGGATTGACATCCCTCGAGGAAGCTCTTGCTTCCAATATCTAGCTAATGCTAGGCAATCCATCCAATGATCTCTCTAACCAACCATTTACTTTAGTGATGTCTTATTTATAGGTCATTCTCCCAAGCCAAAGAGGAGATCTTCACAATCATCTGAATCAATGTGCACACAACCAAATAAGTTTTTCTATCATACTCGTATCTAGTTTCTTTCTTCTTCCTTCCTTGGAACATAAGCTAAAATTATTTGAGACATTCTGACACGTTTGGTGGGACCTATTTACATTTAGGTGATTTTTCTTCTTATTTTATGATCATTTAAATGAAATCAAAATCTCTTTTGGGATTAAAATTAACCTTTCATACATTGTTTACTTGCATAATTAGCTCACATAGCTTAATTGATCAAGTAAATCAACCATAGCCTCACTTCTTTGCACACACAGACCAAACCACTTATACCAAATCAAACATCACAACACTTGACATAAGGCCCAACTAGGGTTTCATGTCCCAGTGGTAACCTTCACCCATTGGCTATCCCACCTGGACATCATTACCAAGGGGAGAAACCAAAACTCAACTCTTTGGTTGAGTATAATATGTGGCAATTGGTATATCTTAGCTAGGCACCCGACACCCTTATCGCTACAGTGTGTGAAGTGATGGGGTAGGCCTCAACATCAAGCCATGTATTGATTTCCAATACAAACCCCTTTGAGAGCTTAAACACAACCTGAAACTAGCCATAGACTTCTTTTCTAGTACCCACTCTATAAACTAAGTGGGGTCACATATTCTTTCTAACTTAAGACATAAGCCACAAATGGGACAAAAAAAACCTTAGGAATTAACATGCTTTAGTGTGTGTTTTATCTTCTTTGAATTTTTTCTTGTCTTCTCTTTATTTGAGTTGTAAAAAATCTAACCCTCTTAGAAAAACCTTCTACCATCTTGCCTCCACCCACCTCATTTCCATTGCTTTGATTCAATGGGTAGCACCCCTATATTTTCTCTAGGACATCCTAACTTTATAAAACTCCTTGAAGACTACCCTCTTGCCTTAGAGCACTACCTTGCATCAAAAGCCTCTCATGCCCCTAACCCTACCTAAAACCAACCCAAAGTTACCTACCATCAACCCAACCTTAACTATGAGCAATCCAACCTCACCCATAATCAACCTAACCTTACCTACCATCAACCTAATCTCACCTATAACCAACCTAATCTCACCTACAACCAACCTAATCTTATCTAAAATCAATTCAACCTCAATTATAACTAATCAACAACCTTTAAACAACCACTTGATCATCACCTCAACCAACCAATAACCTTTCAACCCTTATTTGACCCTTACCATAACCCACCTCAACTATCTCAAACTCACCAATATTTGGGTTACCTATCCCAAACATCATATCAATTATTTCAACTGCATCAAATTTTTGATTACCTACCTCAACCATCATATCATTCACCTATACCCCCTTTGTGGCAACTTTCTTTATCTCAAAACCAAGACTTTATCTATCACCATAGTCATACCACCAATAACTATCAACCCAACCACTATCAAACCAACTACTATTAAGCTCATAAAATCAAACCAACAATCATCCAATCAACAACTATCAAACAAAATTTTCCAACCAATCAATCTTATTACCCTTACTAATGTTATCAAACCTATCAATCCAACCTACATTAACCACCTTTTCAACTTTATCAACCTTATCAACCCCATCAAATCTAACCAATAACTATCAACCTACCCTATTGAACCAACCAAACTTTTTAAACCATCCAACCATATCAAACCTACCCACCATATCAACTATGTCAAATATATCAAATACCACAATCTTACCTAACCTCTCAAACAAACCTACTTTATCTACCTTATCAAACCAACCAAAATTTTCCAACCCATCGACTTTATCAAGCATACCCAATCCATCAAATCACTCAAAATTATCATGTCAATCTAACTTATTCAACCAACTAACTTCATCAAACCAACTAATTAGCTTTCAGCCTCAAGAACCATTGGTGTGCCCTCTTCCTAGGTAGTACACCCCACTAGGGGAATCATATGCCTCAATCTTTGACAAAATTTTAAAGACTTTTATCATTAGATTCTCTCAAATCAAACCCATCAATCATTCTCTTCCAAACCAATTTGGTTTATAGAGAATGAGTTTTGTGTATATCATCATACAAATGGTCACATGGTATAGAGATGCCAGTCTTTTAAGATGATCATCAACAATCTTATTGACCAAAAGGAGGTCCCAATGGATAGCTTTCATGTTCTTCCCAACCTAGCCTTGAATGTCTTCAAGCAATCAATCATTAAACCTCTTTCTGCACTCATTATTGTGCAAACCAACAACCAAACCCATCAAAGCAATAAGGCCCATCCATTGGATTTGGTCCTTTGTGAACATATGACTGAAGAAACTATAATCAAAACCCCAACCAATTTACCTATTGACCAAGAACAACTCTCTCAATTTTCCTTAGCAACCATCATCACTAAAGAATAATCAACCTTAACCAATCCACTTGTTTACCAAGAACATTCTCAACTTTCTTTTGAAATCATAATTAAGGAAACCAACCTACCTCTTCCACTCTCTCAAAAGGTGGAATCAACCCGAACAACTATATCCTTTCCACCTCTTCTTTTTGTGGAACCAACTTGAACCCCTTCACCTATTCCACTTTCTATTTTAGTGGAACCAATCCAAACTCAAAATACCTCACCTAAAATCAATCCAATCTTGCCTAAATCTGACCCAACCTCAACTAAAACCAAACCCATTCAATTCCTCTATAATCTACTCATTTTCATCTATCTAATGACATTGTCTTTTGTTCAACTCCCTTTTGATCAGGGTCAAATCTTTGTCACCTTACCTTACCAACCTAATCAAACAAACAAGGAAACCCAACCAACAAACCAAATCGACCACCCTTCCTACCTCCCTCAACTAATAAAACCAACATCTAAACCAAATCAATCAACCACGATCAACCCAAATTTTAATTTAACTATAAGCAACTTATCTATCAACACAAACCAACATCAACCCTTCATTCAATATTTCTTAAATCTTGGCTCCCCTTTTATCCAAGCTAACCACCCCTCACCTAAGCTACCTCATTGGGACAATCTGAAACTCTTATCCAACCCACCTTTATTTCAAGATGATGTTCCCAACATAATTTTTAGACCCCAAACCTACCTAAATCTGACCCAATAGTGTTTCCCTCACCATAGCACCATCAGGGAGATTCCATCTGAACTACTACCTATAACTTGAACTCCAAACTAACAACTAACAACCCTTGGGAGGCAAATAAAGTCATCTTCATCCTTCCTAAAATCTATTTACTAACCAATGTATTTACTTTAGAATCATTTCCCACCTCAACATTCATGGAAAAAGCGTCTGAGGGAATTTTCCCTCCAAAATCTTTGACCCAATAATAACCTAAACATTATCCAATAACAAAACTAAACCTTAACCTTTTGCCTACCAACTTTAATCAATGACCAAACCAATCCTTGGCACTTATTCATCAACCTACACCTAGCCTAAAACTAACCTTAACCTTAACCAAACCTTGACCTTGACCAACCCTTTATCAATAACCCCAACCAACCCAAACTCAAAATACCTCACATAAAACCAATCCAACCTTACCTAAATCCAACCCAACTTTAACCTTAACCAAATATTGACCTTCACCAACCCTTTATCAATAACCCAAACCAACCTAAACCATAACCAACCACCATTAAGCTTAAAAATCAACTCAAAGCGTAACTATCATCACCTAACCAACCTTGCCTCTTGCTTTGTCAATCATCTATGGAATGAGAAAATTGGGGGAGTTCCCCCTCTAAGAGGCTTTATCCATTTATCAACTCCACACATTGCCTTAAGAAAATGACCGCTCCAACCCTTGGTATTTTATTACCTCAACCTACACCTAAATTTGACCTTATCCCAACCTTTTACCTCTAACCTAAGCAAACCTTCAACTTCAACCATTTTTCTTAGGCCTCTTTTGGTCTTTAAACCTCATAACCTTGACTTTTCACCTAGCTACCCAATCCACCTAGCAAACCAACCTAAACCAACACCTAAACCTACCTAACCAAACCAAAAACTAACCACCATTACAATCCAAACAAAGTCTAACAACCATCACTTAACCAAATTTATGGAGACAAATGGAATCATATTGTTTCATTCTGCCTACTTAACCATCATCACCCCAACATCTTTTCCATGTCTAATCTAGTGTCAAAAAGTAACTGGGGGACATCTTCACTCTTGATTGGCTCAAACCATTTACATGTAAGTGTGGATCCGGGGCATATCATAACTTAAGCCCCTTAATGCTTTGTGTTTGTGCCATGTTCTTTTGTTAAACCAAGTTCTTTGTCATTTTGTGTCTAACTTAAGCTCATTCCTTATTTTTGACCACCTTCATTTCCTTATTTTAAGGACAATTGATTAAAACAAGATCATGTGATTGTCTGTCACAACCCTAGCCTAATCCTAAGCATGGATACCATGACTCTACCTATTACATGATTCTCATAGACACTTTTCGCCCCTTATGGGATGAATCCTCATGGTCGTTGTCATTAAAACCTCTTTTACCCATCATTCACTTTTTTGTTCTATGGTTTTGCCTTTATAAAAGAAATTATTTAAGCCTATATAGACTAGTCCATGTTTAAACCAACATAACATTTGAGATACCAAATATTACTTGGGTAAAAAATCTCTAGCATGCAGACTTCTCCTCTAAAGGACAACTGCCCAAAACTACTAAAAATTACTTAAAAGGTAGACTACTCCCTTGAAAGACAACTATCACATCTAAACTAATCCAAAGCTTAGACCACTCCCTTGAAATTGTTAGAAATATTATAATTGATGTCAAAGGTCTAGCATTATTGGCGATAAAGGCCTCATTGCATTTAATAGTGTTTTCAATATTCATATCTTGGCTAATGTGTGTTAATATTTATTTAATATTAATGAATATATTTTTGGTTGCATATAATTCAAAAGAGGGCCCATGGAGAAGTCAAAGATTCATGGGGTAAAAGATGAAAGAGGAATGTGACACATTTTCTTATAAAGAGTCATCTTGAGGAATTTCAAGAGTCACAATATGAAGACAAAAGAGGTATGGCACATTTTTTCATGAAGAGACACTTTGAAGAATATGAAAAGTCACCAAGATAAAGACAAAAGAGGAAAATATGCTTTTACTTATGAATGGTCACCATATGACTTTTAAAATACAAAGATACGAAGGGTCATACAAGTTTGGTGCCATTTTCTACAAGAATTGAAGGGTCACAAAGGGTGAATGCCAAAGGTCATTTAGAAAGCTATAAATAAAGGGTTGAGAAGCCATTTGTTATATGAAAAAGAGTGCATGGTTTGTATTTATTTTAAAAAAGAAAAAAGTTGGAGATATTGTAGAGTTCTATCATTTGTTGAGTAAGCAACATTGAAAAATAGTTGTATTTTATACACAAGAGGGGTTGGTGCTCCTGTGGGTTGGTATTCACAAATATTTGTAAGGGGTTGGTGTTCTTGTGGGTTGGTGCTCATAAATAGTTGTTGTGTTGGTGCTCAACAAAGGGGTTGGTGCTCTTGTAAGTTGGTGCTTGCGAAATTTGTATTTTGAGTTGGTGCTCATTCATATACTTAAGATTGTTTTCTATGATTTTTTCTACTTTGGGTTTCTACGTAAAAATCCAGTCTCTCTCTCTCTCTCTCTCTTGTGTGATGTAAATTATTGTTTCAATTTTATTGCATATCTTTAATGTGTGATTAAGTGGTTAAAGAAAAGAAATAAAATTAAGTAATAAGATATATAATATACTGATTCACCCCCCCTCTTATTATATTTTGTGCTTAACAATTAGTATCAAAGCAGGTTCTTTTTGAAAAAGTTTTACAACTTGAAAGTAGATCGGGAAAGCACGATGGCTGGATCACATGAAAGATTTTATACAAATAAGACAGCGTTGATTGATGAAATAAATTATGTTTTTTGGAGCATAAAGATGAAGACTTATTTGATAGTCCTTGGATTCGACATATAGAAAGAAGTGGAGAAATATGAAGAGCCACAGACACTTGTAACTACTTCGGTAGAAAATAAGACAAGTAAAAATAATATGAAAGCTTTAAATGTTATTTTATGTGAATCAAAATTTGTTAAAATTATTCAATGTAAATCTGCTCATAAAATTTGGGTAAAATTTGAGAATATTTACAAAGGTGATGCTAAGGTTGAGTAAGCTAAGCTTCAGACTTTCAAAAGATAGTTTGAGAGTTTGAAGATGGAAAAGGAAGAAATTATAACAAATTATCTTTTGCAGGTTGATCAAATAGTTAATCAGATTCAAGGTCTTAGAATTTTTTTAAAAGAATCAACTCTGTTTCAATTTTTTTGAGATCTCTACCATGGAGATATGATGTAGAAGTTTTGGCAATTGAAGAGATTAAGAATTTAGCCAAGCTAAAAATGAATGAGCTTAATGATATTCTTACGACATATGAGAAGTGAACTGAACAAGATAAACCCTCAAAGAGAGACACTGCTTTTAAGATTTCAAAGAAAGAGAAGGCTAATATTTAAGAATCAAGTGATAGTTCTAGCGATGATGAAGATGACAATAGAGCTCTATTCATTCACAAATTGAAAAAGGGCACAGATAAATATCAAGAAAAATTACCTTTTAAATATTTTAATTGTGAAAATATTAGATATTTTATAGCTAAATGCTTAAATAAGGGTAATGATGACAATGAAGAAGGAATGTCTACATACAAAAAAAATTTTAAAGGCAAATTTAAGAAGGGATTCAAGAAAAAAAGTTTTTATTCTAAAGATCCTAGCTCAGTCAAAGATAGTGGAGTCAGTGACTCAAAAGAAGAGATTTTATTCATGGCCAAACATGAAGATGCCTCCATAAGTAAAAGTACAAATGATCAAGAAGAAGAACATGATGAAGCTGAAGTGAATTTGGAAGGAGAACTCATTTGTACCTTAGAAGAGTTAAAATCTCTTGAAAATAAGATTTGAAGATTAAAGCTCCAGATCAAGAAAAATGAAAAGAAGTTAAAAAAAAAATTGAAGATCTACAAGCACACTTTGAAGAAGCTAAGAGAATGAAGAAGATTTAATGACACAGTTGAAAATAGTAATAAAAAATGTGAAATGTATGTTATTGAAATTGTTTCTTTAAAAGTAGATCTTTAGAAAACAAATAAAGAAATCAATGATAGAGCAGCCAATGATTCAAACTTTGAGAATAACATTAATATGTTGATTAAGATATTAGAAAATCAAAGATCAATATCAGATAAGATAGATATTGAATTTAAAAAAGAGAAAGAGGAGGTCACTACTTTCACAAATAAGAAAAAGGGAAAGAGCTATGCTGAAGCTCTTACAAAATAAAAAATAAAAAGAGAAGTTAAGAATATAAAAGACATCTCAAATAAAGAAGGTTGGAGGGAACAGAGCTACAAAAGGCAATCATGTCAGAGATACATAAAAAGATCTTATTTTTATGGTTACTATTTTTATTGTAATGGATATGGTCACAAGAAATTAGAATGTCAAAAAAGAGCTAACAATTTCAAAAATAAAGAGAAAGAAAGTCATGCAGAGTCAAACAGAAGCCACAACTCTTTTACTCCTCTATCAAGATTTAATGAAGAGACCATAATATGTTACAAGTGCAACAACTTCAAATACATAGCTTGATACTATAGAAGTGTGTTTGATTTAGTCAAGAAGGACTAGAGTTTCAAGGCTCCATTCATCAAGAAGAAAGTTCAAACATGTTCATGGCAAAAGAAACACTCTAAAATTTTTATGTTGGTGTAAACAACTTTGCATGCAAAAAATAAAAAAAAGCCATGGTTCATTGATAGTGGATGTTTGAGGCACATGACAAGAGATAAGAGCAAGTTCATAACTTTGAAGAAGATCAATGGTGGCATAATGAAATTTGGAGATAATACTATTGCTAGAATTGCTAGAAAAGGTACACTAAGTCTAGATAATGATAGAACTAAAACTAAAAATATTTTATATGTAGAAGGTCTTAAGCATAATCTTTTGAGTGTAATTAAAATATGTGATCAAAGGCACACACTAAAATTTTATGTAGAAAGCTGTAAAATTATAAAAAAAGATTCATATGTATTGGTTGTAAATGCTCAGAGAATAAGTAATAACTTGTATATGCTATCAGACATCAAAGGTCAAAGATGTTGTTTGAGTCAGATTAAATAAATTTGGATATGGCACAAGAGAATGGGGCACATAAATTTTGATAATATTTTCAACATTAGCAAAAAGCAAGCAGTCATAAATCTACCAAAGATTACAAAGCCATCCGACATACTTTGTAAACATTGTCAGCATGGGAAACATGCTAGAAAGAGGTTTAAAATAAAAGAGTACTCGACCACTTAGATGTTAGACTTTGTTCACACTGATCTATGTGGACCTATGAGAACTCAAATTACTCAAGGTGAAAAATATTTCATGTTGCTTATTGATAATTTTTCACGTATGACTTGGGTAATTTAAAAAAAAAATAGAAGCTTTCAGACATTTCAAAGCATTCAAAGCATTAGTTGAGAATGAAAGCGGTTTGAAGATTAAGTGTCTAAGATTAGATCAAGGAGGAAAATTCATGTCAGATTAATTTATTAAGTTTTTTGAAGACCATGGAATAAAGAGACATTATTCAGCAGCGAAAACTCCACAACAAAATGGAGTAGTTGAACAAAAAAATAGAACAATTCAAAAAATGGTGAGAAAAATGCAATGAATCCAAGATAGCAAATAAATAGTGGAGAGATAAAGTTGATACAATAGTGCATATTTAGAATAAAGCATTTTTTAGAGTCAATAGTGACAAGAATCCTTATGAGATATGAAAAGACAAACTAGCTATAGTTGATTATTTCAGAGTTTTTGGTAGTAGATGTTTCATAAAGAGAACTGATAAAAAATTGGTAAGTTTGAATTTAGAGTAGATGAAAGTATATTTATTGTTTATTCTTGAAAAAATAAATCTTATAAATGTTATAACAAAAAAACCAAGAAAATTGTTGAAAGTGCAAGTGTCAGGATATAAGAAGATGGAACACAAAGAATCAGTGATCTAGTAGACATTGCTGAAATCATTGAAGAGAAAGGTTTTGAAGAATCAAATGAAGATGAGAAGAGGGACAAAAAGGGAACCAAAACTCCATCCAAATATGTTTAGATAAATCATAATGAAAGTGACATCATCAGGGACATAAATGAAAGAATTCACACTAGAAAATTGATGGTAAGTGAATTTGACCAAACTAATTTCTCTTTGTTATCCAAAATTTTGTCAAGAACTTTTTTAGAAGCTAGACATGATAAGCATTGGGTTAAGGCTATGGATGAAGAATTAAATCAGATAGAAAAGAATGATATTTGGAAATTAGTGCCTAGATTAAAAGATCATAATGTGATAGGAATAAAATGGGTTTATAAAAATAAGTATAATGAAAATGGAGAAGTGACCAAAAATAAAGAAAGATTAGTTTGTAAAGGATATGCTCAGATTGAAAAAATAGATTTTTAAAAAAAAATTGCACTAGTGGCAAGGTTAGAGGTTATTAAAATATTTCTTGCATATACAATATTTAAAATTTTAAAAATGTTTCAGATGGATGTCAAATTTTCCTTCCTAAATGAGAATCTATAAGAAGAGGTCTACATTGAAAAACTTGAAGGATTTATTCTCTCAAATATTAGTAATCATGTATGCAGATTGAAGAAATCATTGTATAGATTGAAACAATCTCCCAGAGCTTGGTATGCAAGACTTGATAAGTACTTGTAGGATTAAGGTTTCAAGAGAGAATTTGTTGATAGTAATCTCTACATCAAAATAGAAGGTGAGCATCAATTGATTGTTGTGGTATATGTTGATGATATCATTTTTAGAGAAAATATTGAAAAAATGATAAAAGAATGTTTTGATAATATGTAAAAAGAATTTGAGATATCTATGCTTGGAGAATTATTATTTTTCTTAAGATTGCAAATATTTCAGTCAGATAAAGGAATTTTCATATTTCAAAGTAAATATGCTAAGAAAATGTTGAAGAAATTTAGTTTTGAGGATTGTGCACCAATTGGCACACCAATGTGTACAGAAAATAAGGTGAGAAAAGAAGAAGATTCACCTATTACAAATCAATTTTTGTATAGATCTATGATTGGTGGTCTTTTATATTTAACAGCATCAAGGCTAGACATCATGCTTACAGTAGGTATGGTTGCAAGATATCAGTCATCTATAAAATATTCATGTTTAATTAGTGAAGAGAATATTCAAATATATCAAGAAGACATTAGATTATAGATTATGGTATCCTACAGGCAGAGATTTCACTTTGGTTACTTATACAGATTTAGATTGGATAGGGTGCTTGGATAATAGAAAGAGTACAAGTGGAGGAGCTTTCTTCTTTGGTGATATCTTAGTATCATGGATAAGAAAGAAGCAAAATATATTGTAGCAGTATTGTGTTGTACTCAAGTGCTTTAGATGAAGCAAACCTTGGAAGATATCAAGATAAAATATGATGAACTTATTTCTATTTTTGTGATAACACAAGTGCTATAAATATTTTAAAGAATATAGTGATGCATTCAATAAGAAAATATATTCTCATTAGATATCACTTTTTGAGAGAGCAAAATTCAAATCAATAGGTTAAGATGGAGTATATCAGTACTACAGAGTAGATTGTAGATATTTTCACAAAGGCACTATCAAAATACACATTTGAGTATCTATAAGAGAAGTTGGGATTAATTTCTTTTACTCCCTGCCATTGAGATTCAATATCAATTGAGGAGGAGATAAGTGTTAGCTCTAAGTAGGCCCTTTACAATTGATGTCAAAGAGGGAGAATAACAGGTACAGGTACAAGTGCAAAAATAAGTACAGAGAATAGGTACAGGTTGATATAGTAAGGGAGAGTTATTGTATGTTTTTCAAATGGCAGTATGTGTAGGTTTCAGTTTGAAGTTGCCATCAATGACAAAGATAGAGATTGTTGGAAATATTGTCATTGATGTCAAAGGTCTAGCATTATTGGTGATAAAGGCCCCATTGCATTTAATGGTGTTTTTAATATTCATATCTTGGCTAATGTGTGTTAATATTTATTTAATATTAATGAATATATTTCTGGTTGCATATAATTCAAAAGAGGGCCCATGGAGAAGTCAAAGATTCATGGGGTAAAAGATGAAAGAGGAATGTGACACATTTTTTTATAAAGAGTCATCTTGAGGAATTCCAAGAGTCACGATATGAAGACAAAATAGGTATGGCACATTTTTCCATGAAGAGACACTTTGAAGAATATGAAAAGTCACCAAGATAAAGACAAAAGAGGAAAATATGCTTTTAATTATGAATGGTCACCATATGACATTTAAAATACAAGGATACGAAGGGTCATGCAAGTTTGATGCCATTTTCCATGAGGATTGAAGGGACACAAAAGGTGAATGCCAAAGGTCAGTTGGAAAGCTATAAATAAAGGGTTGAGAAGTCATTTTTTATATGCAAGAGAGTGCATGGTTTGTTTTTATTTTTGAAAAGAGAAAAATAAGAGATATTGTAGAGTTCTATCATTTGTTGAGTAAGCAACATTGAGAGATAGTTGTGTTTTATACACAAGAGGGGTTGGTGCTAAAAAATCTTTGTAAGGGGTTGGTGCTCCTATGGGTTGATGCTCACAAATAGTTACTATGTTTGTTCTCGACAAAGTGGTTGGTGTTCCTGTAAGTTGGTGCTTATGAACTTTGTATTTTGAGTTGGTGCTCATTCATATACTTGAGATTGTTCTCCATGGTTTTTTGCACTTTGGATTTCCACGTAAAAATTTGGTGTCTCTTTCTCTCTTGTGTGGTGAAAATTATTATTTCAATTTTATTACATATCTTGAATATATGATTAAGTGATTAAATAAAAAAATTAGATTAAGTAATAAGATATATAATATACTGATTCACCCCCCTCTCAGTATATTTCATTCTTAAGAAAAATATGGATAAACCAAACATTTGTCAAGAAAACAATCACCTAAAAGCTTCTTGCATCGATCAGCTTCCCAAAACCATCAAATTAAAGCAATAAAATGACCTCAAGTCAAAAGTCAAACAAAAGAAACAAAAAAAAACAAATCAATCCCAAGAAAGCTTTTGTCAACATTCACACAAAATTAGTAGATGTCTCACCTCAATCAGTCTACACCAAAATTAGAACATGGAATTGTCTATAATAGTTTCTAGGTCACATACAGAAGGGACAAGACATCCCCGCAAGAAGGTTACACTACCATTCATCCTCTACCACAAATCAAGGTATTTTGAACTTACTTAGCACTACGTGATCGGGCTACTTCTTTTAATTAATGAATTAACACTAATGCAATGTATAAAAGGGGCTTATGTTATTAAGCCCACCCATCTTGCCATTTTGGTCTTTGCCAACTAGAGCATTTCAACCTCCTACTTTCATGACCACTTGAGAAGACATGTGTCTTCAATCTTTGTGTCATTAAAACCCCAACCACCTAATTCACACCCTTCCACCAAATTGGGCATCCTATTTGAACACTAACCAACCAACCTACCAACCATACACCCACTAGAGATCACCGTCTCCACCAAACCAACCACCCAACCAACCATACACCCATTAGAGAGCACCTTATTCTCCACCACCTAATCAAACCAATTAACCTCAACTTGGTCATATTGACCTGCCTTTCACACTTTTTTATGACCCAACTTTGCCTCGGTCAGTTTGGTCCCATCATTTACCTTGCCATTTTTGACGAAGTTGTGCTACTTGTGCATCCCAACCATTTAGGTTCTTCAGAGCATGACCCTTTGCAGTCCTGACACCTAAAACCATTTTTATCTTATTAGGACCACATCCTACCTTTGATACCTATGAATACATTGACCTTACCTAGGAGACTTGAGTTTATAGGAGTAACCCATATTAGCTATGCCTAATGTTATGGCTTGGTTACCCTGTCACTTGTCTTCCTAGTACCAACGTTATTTTAACACCTTACCCCAAATCTTCAATCATTGGAGATTACCCTTCTCCACCAACCACCACCTACCACCTTACCTCACCATTGGTCTCTTTAGCCTAACTTTCATATGTTTTACGATGACTTTTGCCTTGGTCCTTTTTGACTGCAACAACAATAATTACCATGTTGAAATTTTTTGAACTTGTGTTACCTTGTGCACACTTGACCAACTTATGTCTTATTAGGAGTACTTCCTACTTCAGATACCTATGACTACACCAGACCAATTTATATTTTCTCAAGAGTACTTCCTACCTTGGATACCCATGAAAACATAGACCTTGCCTAAGAGTCTTGCATTTATGAGTGTTCCCAACCACCATGCCTAAATGTAGTCATACGATCTACTTGTCACTTGCTCTTCTAGCACTAACATTAATATTTTTATCAACCATGAAAACCTAGTCAATGTGTGATCATGGATATCTCACTTTTGTCACACTTTGTGTGCATGTTTGCACTATAATTCCTAACCTCCAATGATCACCCATTGTCATCACCTTAACCACTTATCAAACCTACACCCGATTATTTTTCACCTCATCAACTCTTGATTTGAGGGTGAATTCCTCCTCTCATGGTCGGGGCAATTGAACCTTCGACCATCAATCCATTTTTATTTTGTAGCCCATTGATACAAATTGCATAACAAAAAGGGGCAAAATGTAAACATAAAAAATCCACACACAATGGTTTCGAATGTCATAATTCTCCTGGACCACTTCAGGACCCCCTTGGGCCCCACCTAGACCATTCAACCAACAAACCTACGTAATGCTAGTTAGTTTGACCTAATGACTTAACCCACCTTTTAACTCAACTTGACCTCATCCCTCAATTTCTGATGGTCACCTTAATAGTCGATGATCACCCTGATCATCGATGATCATGTTCCACCATCTAAACCAATTTAACTGACTCTTCACTCTAACTTAATTTTCTATAATTAGAATGTCTAATTCACATGCAAGCCCTTGCATGTTGAAGTTAAAATTAGATAGTGAGTTGGACCCCTTGTTAACATCTTGTTGCACCTTTCCTTCCTTGCCTATAAGAAGAGAGGAGTAAGAGGTGAAAAAGGATCCATCCACGACTTCAAGAGCCTTTGTATGTAGATTTTTTTATAGGTCACTTCTTATAGCAATCCAACAATCCAACCATCACATTAGAGAGCCAACTTGCTACCATCCCTCGACCGATAACCAAGTACTATTACTTTACCAAAATCATGTCAGACTCTACAAACAAGCCAACCAGCTCAACCATTCATCTGATTAACCTCCAACAAGCTAAGTATTTGTTTTCAATCTGTCAATTACTTTATTTTCATTTCACAATTAGCCTAGCATAAACCAATCTCCTAGAATTTCCTTTTGTGATCCCATCAACCTGATCTTTTTTATTAGCCAAGCCTAACACATAGGAACTAGAAATGGTCATCTTACCCACTAACAATTTATCCAACCAATGATGGTTGCCTCAACTATCGATGATCACCTCAACCATCAATGGTCACATCAACCATTAACGGTCACTATGGAAGAAGTAACAACAAGATATTTCCCCACATTTACCCTTAACCAAATCCAAATTTTCTTTCATCTACCTGTTTACAGACCCCCAACCTATTTTTTGAACCATACCTGGCCTATTTAACATTAATATTGACCTGTTTATTGATATATTAGTCATTTTAATCGATTTATCTATCAATCATTTCTTGTATTCAATTTTAGTACCTTTTGATTATTGATGCAAATACTTTATCTTCTATTTTCTAAATTTAATTATTTAAAACGTGTGGATTGATAGCCCTTGACAAAGCTATTACTTTTAGGATCTAGCTAGCGCTAGGCAATCCACCTAGTTATCTATCTAACCAACCATTTGCTTTAGTGCGATCTTATTTTCAAGTCATCCTCCCAAGCCAAAGATGAGCTCTTCATAATCATCTGATTCAATATGTGCATAACCAAATAAGTTTTTCTACCATACCTGTATTTAGTTTCTTTCTTCTTCCTTCCTTGGAACATAAGCTAAAATTCTTTGAAACACTCCCCTCAATGACATTTCCCAACACCCCATATGAGTCCACTCTGGTGTGTGGCCACCATAGGAGTATACCTTATAGAATGGTATTCATATAAAAATGACTTAAAAAGCACCCACTAAAATTTTTAGTTTATTTCCTTCTATTTGTGAAAACATTTTCTTTTGCTTCATGTTGTTGTCCTATTTTTTATTCTCTCATCATTTCTCTGCATCTTTTTTACATTACCCTTTGTTTCTATCAACCCTATTCTTTAAAAAAATCTTTCCATGTAAACCTTTCAACAACCCTAAATTTTTATAATACCAAGAGTCCCCTGCATACACACCCAAATCTACATTCTTTTTTATTCAAATTAAGTTGGATTCAATGATTTATTCTTCTGACAACACCAAAAACATCAATAGTAGCAACATCAACTCTAGGTATGTCTCATTCCCAAATATGATCAACTTACAACTTGGGAAAATAAAGAAAGAATTATTACCCAGAGAAGTAGATGACTATTTTATTAACAATGGCAATGATACAGGAAGTGGAGGCAATCTAACCCCAACTATAAGAAAAGAAACAAATTTATTAAGGCACACACACAATTCCTCTAACTCTACCCTAAAAAATTATTTTTAGCTTATAACAAAATGTTTATTCCTTTCTCAATACCCATTTCAGTTCCTCTGATTTTGGCCAGATGAGCCCTGAGAATCTTTGCTTCCCAATGAAAATGTTCAATTTAATAATGCAAATGTGATTTTTGGTATTAAAAATCGAATGCAGTTGAAGAGATTGAGTTTTGGTATTAAAGATGAAATTTAGTTGAAGATATCTAATGCATCTAGTGGAAATTCTATGAGTAAGGAGAAAACTTATGTTGGCAGATCCCTTGACAAGCTAATAGATTCCATTCAGGTGATATAATACCATAAACTACACACAAGCACAGGGTTTCATGACCATGGAAAGGATTTGATATCAATTTTACCAAAAAATATTAAATTGGGTAAAAACTCTACTAGGAGGCCTAGTTTTTAAAATGAACAATTTTGGGCAAGTGGTGGTAAAGAATTGTCCTTAGCTACACAACCCTAGGATGGGCAGTATAATACCAAGGGCATTCTAAAAGTTATTGATAAGGATTTAGATGGAGGAGCAATGCCTCAAACTCACTCCAAGGAAGGATGGTTACCAACATTACCTTCCAATTATTCAGAATCTGTGTTATAGCCATGGCAGAAAGTTACAAAAAGGTGCCCAAATATTAGCAGGTATGGTGGCTTACCAAACAAAATATTTTTCTTTTGTTAAGCTTGGTAGCCATATGAAAGACAATTATTTCTTCCACTTATCTCTAGAATTTCATGGTAATAGGTTTTACTGATTAAACAATTACTATGGTCACTAGTCTTTAAGAGACCTTTTTGGATACTGGGCCTATATGAAGGTGAATGGGAATTTGGAAGGTGGGTAGGAGCAATAGAGTCTGAATTTCATCTAATCAACTAAATTTAGGCATTAGGTTTTGTGTATATTGTAAACAACTATGATGTGTTTTACTTATCACATATGTGCTCATGAAAATGATAGAAGGGCAGTATCCATATGAGATCTATAAATGAATGTTGTGGCTTCTTGACTTTACTAAATACTTGTAATTCATGATAATTATGTCTTGTATGAGCTAATGATGATTGGAGTCATTATTCTTTTTTTGTAAAGGAAAATTGAGTTTCATACATCAAATTGAATCCCAAGTAAGTTTTCTTTGTAGTGAAGCTCCAAAAAGTTGTCCAACTGAATCACAATACATATTTCAATGGGTGTTACTCTTTACTCCACAACACATCTTTCAATCTACAATAGGCTAGTTTGTTTTGATGTTGTTCTACTTGAACATTAGTACAACATAAAATGGCCAATCAAGGAAGTCAAGATGATCAATCAAAATTTGGGCATGCTGAGACATGAAAATGTGGTATAGATTCAAAATGCAATAAAAAGGAATACCTTTGTTGATATAATACTTCTTGAAAAAAGAGATAAAAAATTGGCATTCATTAAATGGGCTTAAATTTCCACAAGCCCCTATGTCTTAAAACAGTAGTTTTATCAGTCTTGAAAATTGTATTTGGTTATCTCCTAAGCATCTCTTAACCCAATGCATGCATTTGTATTGGGAGTAAATTAGAATTTTTCACTTATTAACCAAGCTTAATTACCATTTAATTTTGTATAAAACATATAAAGTTTTTAAGACAAAACATCAAATTTCAAAGACAATACATAATACACTATCAAAGACATAATGATATAACTCTAGTTACATAAAAAATATGACGAATAATCAAGTAGACATGGGTGAGTTGTTAAAGTGGCTTGATTGTTTCAAGCTTCACCCAGGTTCCAATCTCATTATGGTATATGAGGCCCAATGTGTCCGTCATTGGTATTCTCAGGTTGGTTGTCACCATTATTGGTATTATGAGGCTGTTTGTAGTTGTTTATTAGTATCCTTGGGTCAATTGTGGCCAATCATTGTATTCTTGGGTCAGTTGTGGCCGTTGTTAGTATTCTTGAGCCAATTGTGGCTATTCGTTGGTATTCTTGGACTGATTGTGGTCGTTCTTTACTATTCTTGGGCCAGTTGTGGCCATTGTTGGTATAACTAGTACATGTGATAGATAATTACTTGGGGATCTAGGCTCCAGATTGTGTCCCAAACCCGTTGGAGCCCTGATCAAAAGCAAATAACTTAAAAAAAAAAATGATGAATAATACATCAGTAAAGACATAATGATATAACTCTAGCTACATAAAATAGAAGATGAATAATACATCAATTATTCTTGTTCATATTTATTCTCACTTTATAATAGTCAATTTGTGTCAATTACTTAGTATTTATTAAAATATCAAATTCAATATTTTAATCTTTCAATACCTCTATCTTACTCTTATGTTCTTGAAAGAAATATATGAATATTCTTTCACACATAAATTTCAATGAACATCATACTATGAGTTTACATGTTTGTATAACTTTCATTGTATCTATAAATTAAGTTGTCTCTATACTTCACAATAATAGAGTATGTGTAAAACATTCTTTCAACATATACAAAATGTCTTATGTGAGTGATAAAAGAACATTTTTGTTTCTTCTATGTATTTTTAAAAAATCCTTCAAATAGCACCACAAATACATGCAAAAAGTGTGTTATTTGATAAATTCAGAGTGTAGTACTACTACTAAAAGGTCAACTAAATTAAACATCTAAAGTTTTGAAACTTGAGATAAAAATGAAAATTAATTAATACTACTAATAAAAAAATATAGAACTAGCATAGATATCTTAAATACATCTATCTAAAAGATGTCGAGAGATATCAATCTCGAGGCACCTATATTGTGATGTAAGTTAGATAGGCACCTTGAGATTGATATCTCTTAGCATCTTTTACATAGATGTATTCAAGATATCTATTCTAGTAGCACCTACAGGGGTGGCATGGACAATTCTCAATAAATGTAAATCAATTTAGCATTTAATTTTAATCCAAATAAAAAATATATATCACATTCAATGATAATTAAAGAAAATAATTTCATATACATTGAAATGTGAAATTAAGTATAATATATGTAATATTAAATATGTAACATTATTGTAATTCTAAGGACTTGAGTCTCTCTTCCTTAGCTTTTCGTTTATAAAGTTGTTTTCCTATTTTCAACTTTTCATATCTATCATATGAAAATGGAGACCAAATTCTAAGTCCTTCTAAATATTTTACAAATGAGATGATCATAAATGTTAACCCTGTTCATTCTATATGTCCTATATCAATTGTTGCTTTAGAAAGAGTCAATACTTATGATTTGTGTATGGATAATCCCCAAGATAGTCTTAAGGGTAGTTTTCATGTCCATCCTCTTTATATTGGTGTAATTAGAATTGTATGTGTATTTGCATCTATAAATCGCATGCCAGAGTAACTATCAAATTCCACCATAACATATATAAGTGGCTCTAGTGGGGAACTTCTAGGTCTGTATATTATACTTCAAATATATTCTAGAGATCCATTTACAAGCCCTGATTCTATCCATAGGTTGGAGGTTAACATCACACTTGTATACTTAGCAATTAATAACTCCACATCCAACTCATAATTCTGACCTCCTGATGGATTGGCACTACTTGTTTTGGTTGCAATGCTCTGTGCAATCGATTGTTTTAATGATTTCAATTTCATTTCGTTATGGTTTTTCACATTATCTTTTGATGAAAATAAATGAATAGCATTTTCAAAATCTTCCCTGATTCTTGGATGTAGCCTACTATTTATTCTTGACATCAATAATTTCCAATCATCAATAGTCGAATGTGCATCTCTAAGATTTGTGAGTAGTTGTCGAAACCTTTTCTGGTCCTCACTTTCTCTTTCTTGTCTAAATACCTAATCTAGAGTAAAAACTATTTTGAATTATTCCCATAATATTTTTCCATG
Source organism: Torreya grandis (assembly GCA_037957365.1). NCBI lineage: Eukaryota > Viridiplantae > Streptophyta > Pinopsida > Cupressales > Taxaceae > Torreya > Torreya grandis. Next base: position 4,213,311 of record JARHVA010000377.1, read on the forward strand.
TTTGTTACTATTTTATGGTGATTTATCACTCACAAGAGGTATATGGCCCAAATCCCATACTAAAATGATTGATCTATCTCTAAAACTCATGTTTGTATTTTCAACAAATGCTTGATGAAGTCGTGCATCTATGTTCTGCAACATTTTTCTCCAATAAAACTCATTTCATCAATTAATATGTATCTTATATGTTGCATTTCTTCTTAGAAACGTATGAGTCTTGTTCATTCTAATTTAGTAAAGTTTGTGATTGGGATTCATAGTGTTGAGTGGATTGTCGAAGTGCCAATATTAAATGATGCAACTCTAGTTGGTGCAAATAACAAAAGTGGACAATGTTGCATAATCGATGATTCATTTTGAAAAGCTTCACAAATGACACCAATTAGATGTGAATTTTTCTATTCTTGTTATTCCTTGAATTACCATACATAATGGTGTGACATTATGAGTCTGAATAAAATGTCTCATGATTATATCAAGTGCCTTTTTTTGTTTGGCACCTAAGGTTCCATATGAAATATTATTTGTTATATCATTTGGTATGAGCAACCCATTGTCTTTCATTGTGATTATGAATTTTATAGCTGAAGTTATGTATTCTTCTCCTTCAAATTCATGATTCCATTGGGATATCTATTACAAACTAATAACCCTCAGAGGTCTTGGTGTCCTAGTGTTTAACCATAAAAACGTGTGTTCTAGCTTGAGGTTACCTAAATACGTATTAGAGGGGTATATAGAAATGAAAAATCACAAGGGTGATAAATTAGATTTACAATAAGACAATTGGGTTTTAAACTCAAATATAAATATACACTGAATTTATTATGCTAAGTTATGCTAAAAATAGTAAACACAACTATGTTAAGTATAGAAATGATAAAGAGATAATGTACTTATCTTATTTTGATGCTAAAGTAGTTTTGGATCTAGAACATGTAGGAAGCAAACTAGAAGATGATTCTGAAATAGTCATTAAATTATGATTTGAATGCTTATAGAACCATGAACACTAATGTCATCTTTGGATGGTTGCATTGATGCTACTGTCTAAACTTGACATAATAGTCATGTATGAAATACTTGTTGGAAAAGGATGTGACCACCTGGATGCTTTTGGGTTTGTCTTTACCTTCTCTCTAGTGCATTTAACTTTGCATCATAGACTATCACTCCTCATTAATTTAAAAAAACCCTAGTTCTTCATCTTTATAGTGAGCTTGGGAAAAAATGGGTTAGTGGGAGAAATGGAAAGCACTAACTGAGGGAACTTTAATAGTTATATATGTCGTGGTAGAAAAGTGCCCACATGTCAAGAATTTAAATTTTCAATAATTAAATTATTGTTTTGAATGCATTTTTAAACATAAATGAATTTAGTTAAATATTATGATCCTCAAATTCAGACTTGGTTAATGGTTTCATGAAAATAAAGCAATACACTTCACTCATAGTCATTATCTCTTTAGAGGCTTCACTTTTGACATGTTTAATTCATTTTCTACCTTATCTAAGTACAGTTGAAGTTCATTCAATTGTTTAATTTTTCTTTTGGCAATTTTTAGTTCATTTTCTATTTTGTCTTTGTCCTTTGTTAATTGGATTTTTTCTCTAGGAACACATTCCAACTCTTTTTCCAGTTTGTTATGTTGGGTATGCAGTTCAGTTGGATGGTTAGACTTGTGATTGTAATAGTCTAACATCTCCTCAGTTTTTTTTAGAATGTTAGCCAATTGATCTTTCTCACTCAATTTTTGACCCTTCTCTTTGGCCAATGATTTCATCACACTTTTGACTTTGTCCAAATATTTCAATGCTTATTCAAATTTTTGCTTGTACTAGTCTAGTTTTCACTCAGTTAGATTTGGTTTGTACTCCAAAATAGTTAAAGAGGAAAGCACACATGAAAAATGGGTTGAAGGTATAACCTCATATCTAACCCCGACTTCAATGCCATCATGATAGTGATGGTAGGGAAAATGAAGTGGCGTGATGTAGTCATTCAAATTACAGATCCATGATTTTGAATCCTCACCAAATAATATAAAAAATGATACTTCTAAATCTTCATATGTTTAGTTTTGAAATGTATTTATAAATGTACAAGCAAATATGTTAGATATTTTTATTTTAAAAATTTTAGTCTTTTATAATTGCATTTACCCATAACTGACCCCTATTTTTTATTATTGCACAACTTACATTTAACCTTGGACAAAAGCCATAAGTACAAGTAAAATATCACATTATCAATAACAAAGTCCTAAAAAAATGTATCGTGTGAACGATTCACAGAAACAAGATTTGTTCTTTGCTTATATCACCATTGTAGTTAAACACTTACTATTGTTTGATGAATAAGTATCAAATACATTACTTTAAATTTGATAAATACCAAACAACAAAAGAATTAGAGGGAGACATACTTGACAAATCTAACAGATAATATATTGATCTTCCTTAGACAACTATCCATAAATTTTAACAACATTAATCAATGTTATATATGTCATGAAATCCAAACTATATTTCAAATAACTCTGGGCCTTGACTTGTGAAACACATATTCATATATGTCAGAGATTAGAGATGGTGAGATGACCATCAAGGAATACAGGTCATGTTTTGGCATGAAAGCTTTAATAAAGATAATTAACATGAGATGCTTTTGCATGCATAGATTATTAGAATGCCACCACTAAGACTTCCTCTTAGTATTTTAATTAATATTTCCTGATACACACACACACACACAATTGTGGATGTAGTAACAAAATTTGTAGTGAAGGCAACTTGCATAATAATAATAATAATAATAATAATAATAATAATAATAATAATAATAATAATAGCCACATCAATGTTTGAGAAATAAATATGCAAAAAATAAACATTATGACATACTTAGTAAATATTGATAACATAATATTTTTGATTTGTTTTGATGATGACTTGACATGCAAGTTCATATTACAAAGGAGATTAGACAATTGAAAACTTGGAAGTGGAAAACTATAATCTATTTTCTAATTGTTAAGACTTGTTTTTTAATCCTAAATGTAATGCCATTCAAAAGTTTTGGTTCCCTAATTTTTTTCTCTTATTGACTTAAATTATTTGATTCTAATCAATGCTAAAAATTATCATATGAAAAATATTCATTTTTAAAATTAAGTTTCTATGTTTATGCCAGAATATATCAACCATCAAATTGTATACTAGTCATCTCTTTCAGTTTTTGATGTACTTTTTCTTTTATCTGTTAACAACTACATGTTCACTTCCTCAGACACTATGCATTCAATTGGAGAGGACAATGTCAAAAAAAATTAGAACAACTCTTCCTCAATATTTACGTAAAACATTATCTAAAACTAGTATATGTTTATTCAATTCCACACAAAAGTGCATTTTAGTCCAAAGGCTCACCGACTCAAAACCAAATATTTTGTTTCCAAATTCTATTTTTGTATTTTTCATTTAACTATTTATAACTGGGTTTTCTCCTTTTCATCTCCAATTACTACCTTTTTTTGAATCATTTTGTGAAGTTATTGATTTTGTTGCACGAATTTATTGAAATACAGAAATAATAGTATTTTTGGTGTATAAATTGTCACAAATTTATTTGATCTTTGCAAATATTGGTAAAAGAAAAGCAAATAAGACACTATGAATTTTATAACATTTAATTTATCATAATTAACTAATATTTAATTCTTTCTTGTATGGCTCTTATCCTTAAATCTTGTTCTACTAGGATTTAATCTATTTGTTTTAAGGCTTTCAAAGAGCTTTGAAAGAGAAATTATAGTTATCATAAGCAACAATAAAGAATAATTCTCACTACATCCACCTCACTAATTTAGTCATTTGAATCCTGCTTTTCTATTGCATTTTCTTAGAATTTTACTCGTTAGCCACCTGCCCACAAAATGATTACTAAAGATCTTCACAACAACGAGTCGAACATCGAGCATATCTTTCGGAGTTAAGTATCATAACTATTTTTAATTGAAAAAACATAATTTTTTTTTATTGTTAAATTTTAACAATGCATTTACAACTATATATATTCTCTTGAACACAAATTAAGTGAACTTGTTTTGAACATAATAGTCCAACATCAGCTCTATGAGAACGTTTCAACCAATTCCAAAGATGATGATAACCCTTTCAAGCTCAGATTCATTGCATGTCATTCACTTGATTCCCTAATAGAAGCCAATATAAAGAGGTAACTATATTTCATTTTAACATACTTGTATTAAATAAGGACTATACATACTTTCAATTTAGTTAAGATGCACTACATTTGAAGTAAACATATATTTTATACATAGTTATCTTTATTTATTGTTGACATTTTTGGGTAGTTATGTCAAACTATCTTAAAAATCTTGTCAAAGCTATAAGACTTTATGCCAAACCAGATTGTCTTCAGTTGTGCATCATTAATTTTAGATAAGATATTTTTGGTATTCATTCTTAGTAAAAAATATAGAAAAATGAAGTATTTTCAAAGATAATTTATTTTTTGGGTTTGCATGAAAATCATGAATTACATGAATAAATACATATTTTGAATTGCAAATATTCTATGCAATATTCAAAGCTTCAGTTTTAATATTTTAATCCTTTTTCATTATTTTTACGAACTTCTTTTCAAGAGTTAAAGTTTTTGCACATGAAATAAGTTATCATATTATTTGTAGTTCTAGATAGCCTAATAATTGCTAATTGGTTAAACTATTTTAAAAGTTATAAAAGAAATAGTAGAAAATTACTATACTTTTGTTTACATAAGAAAATAGTGATAATTTATGAGTTATGCATCGACCAACATGCTTTGAAACGTTATAAAAAAAATCATAGATAAGATTAATAATTCAGTTTGGAGTTATTTGGCAATATTTATTTGATTAGTTATAAAGAAATGTAAACAAAATGTTTATGTTGAATTAAATAAGGACTAAAAATACTTTCATTATGCTCTCTACTTATTTTAGGTCACATATCTCATGTCTACGAATATTGGCATCATTTTCATTTACCATGTCCAACATCTCTAATTTTGTACAAACACAATCTTGTAAAGGTTTGTGTTTTATAATTTAGATTTCATTGATTTATTTTGCAACAATATTTAATTCTCACCATATAATATTTCTTGGTAAATTATTTTTTATTAATGTTGCATGTGTTTGTTGTGTAAGATCTAGACATTCTAGGATTCTATTCTCTGACAACACTCAAATGGATGTGGTTTTCAACTAAATAGCACAATATTTAGTTAAATGTAACAAAACTTAGTGTTAAATGATTTTGAATACAAAAGACATGAATTTGATATATCTTATATACCTTTACTTTACTATATGTATTAATAATATACTAGTTTAATTTGAAATCTTAGTCATTGCTTCTTGATTGTATCCATGACAATCAATATTTTGATTTTCATTTAGCACTCTATAACACTTATTATAAATTTTAGTTTTTATTACTTGCAAATTTTATAGAAATTAAATATTATAATTAAAAACACAAACTTTAAAGTCACATGTATTCTAACTATGGACAACTATAACCTCTTCATACCATGCACCAACTCCATCTCAAAAACTTGTTCTCCCTTGTCCCACATGTATTTGATGCTAGCACCCTTGTTAATATACATGCATTTATCCATTCCACACACCTTAAATAACAAATTGCAAACAAAAGTTTTGGGTGTAAGGGTGAGTCTATGTGGTGGGTCTTAAGTGATTTGCTAGCCCCCACCTAGGTTCAATACCCCTAGGTCCTAGGGGACCAGTTACCCTTGCAGCCTCCACCCAGGTTCGATACTCCCAAGGCCTAGGGGACCAACTACCCTTGCATTCACATAAATAGTTAAGTAGTTTAGTGGGGATTTCCCCATACAATTTTTCCTCCACCCAGGTTCAATACCTCTCAGGGCTCAAGTGACTAGTTACCCTTGAATTTACACAATTGATTAAGTGGTTTAGGGGGGCTTGCCCTATACAAATTAAAAATGAATACATTCCATGATTATGGGCTAAAACTTGATTCCCTTAGTTATAAAAAAAATAAAAATTAAAAAAATCACAAATGAAGGGTAATATAGGGGTCTGTGCCAACCATAGTAATATATCTTATGGAATGGCATTTGTATAAAAATGACTTAAGAAGCACCCACTAAAATTTTTAGTTTATTTCCTTTTATTTGTGAAAACATTTTCTTTCGCTTGATGTTATTGTCCCATTGTTGAATTCCTCTCCCTTTCTTTGCATCTTCTCTACATTACCCTTTGTTTCCAACAACCCTATTCTTTACAAAATTCTTTCCATTCAGATCTTTCAATGACACTAAAGTTTTATAATACCAGGAGTCCCCTACATACGCACCCAAATACACATTTTTTTTGTTTGAATTGAGTTAGATTAGATGATTTCTTCTTCTGACAACACCAAGAACATCAAAAACAACAAATCAACACCAAGTATGTCTCATTCTCAAATATGACTAGCTTGCAACTTGGTAAAAGAAAGGATTATTACCTAGAGAAATAGATGACTGTCTTATTAGAAATGGTGATAGTAAAAGAATTGGAGATAATCTAACCCCGAATAGAATAAAAAAACAAATTTATTAAGGTACACACCCAATTCCTCTAACTTTAACCTACATTTTTTTTATAACTTCTAACAAAATGTTTATTATTTTCTCAATACCCATTTCTGTTGCTTTGATTTTGGGCAGATGAGCTTTGGAGAATCCCTGCATCACAATGAAAATGTTCAATTTAATAATGCAAATTCAAGTTTTGGTATTAAAGATGAAATTCAGTTGAAGACACTGAGTTTTGGTATTAAAGATGGAATTCAATTGAAGAGATTCAATACAAACAGTGAAAATTATGTAAGGAAGGAGAAAACTTATGTGGGTGGATACCTCGACATGATAACGGATACCATTTAGGTAATAGAATATTAGAGAATAGACACAAGCATGGGGTTTCATGACCAGGGAAAGGAAAGGATTTGATATTTGTTTTACTAGATAATATTAAACTGGGTAAAAACTCTACTGGGAGACCTAGTTTACAAAATGAACAATTTTGGGCAAGTGGTGGTAAATAATTGTCCTTAGCTAGATAAATTTAGGATGGTTTGTATAATCCCAAGGGCATTCTGAAATTTATTGACTAGATGGAGGAGCAATGCCTCGAACTCGCTCCAAGGAAGGCTAGTTATCAACATTACCTTCCCAGTAGTCAGACTCTATGTTGCAGCCATGGAATAAAATTTCATAAAAGGTGCCCAAATATTAGCAAGTATGGTGGCTTACTAGACAAAATCTTTTTCTTTTGCCAATCTTGGTAGCCATATGAAAGATAATTATTTCTACCACTTATCTCAGGAATTTTATGGCAGTAGGTTTTACATATTAAACAATTACTATGGTCCCCAATATTAAATAGACCTTTTTGGATACTGGGCCTATATGAAGGTGAATCAAAATTTAGAATGTGGGTGGGAACAATAGAGTTTGAATTTTATGCAAATAGTTAAATTCAAGCATTAGGTTTTCTATATATTGCAAACATCTATTATGTGTCTTACTTGTCACATATGTGCTCATGAAAAGGATAGAAGGGCAATATCCATCTGAGCTTTGTAAATTAGTGTTGTTGCTTCTTGACCATACTAAATAATTACAATTCATGACAATTATGTCTTGTATGATCTAATGATGATTGGAGTCATTATTCCTTTTCTATAAAGGAAAATTGATTTTCATGCATGAAACTCAATCCCAAATAATTTTTCTTTGTATTGAATCTCAAAAAAGTTGTCCAACTGAATCACAATACATTATTTTAATGGGTGTTACTCCTTACTCCACATCACATATTTCAATTTGTAATAGGTTAGTTTGTTTTGATTTTGTTGTACTTGAAGATTAGTATAACATGAAATGCCAAATTAAGGAACTCAAGATGGTCTATCAAAAGGTGGGCATGCTGAGACACGAGAATATGATTTAGAATCAAAATGTGATAAAAAAGAATACATTTGTTGATATAAGACTTCCAAAAAAGAATTGACATTCATTAAATGGGCTCAAATTTCCACAAGCCCCTAGGCTTAAAAAGGTAGTTGTGTGAGGATTGCAAATTATATTTGGGTATCTCGTGAGCATCTCTTAACCCAATGCATCCATCTTAGCTCATTTGACCACCTGCTGCATCGTGTAAGCTTCCAGTGTCATTGATACTTGTCCTCCACATCATGCATATGGTGTCTAACAAAGGTTTTATCATGATGATTGTGAGATAATACTTCTTGTCTCTATTGTTAAATGCATTTGTATTAAGGGTAAATTATAATTTTGCACTTATAAATCATGCTTAATTTTGTATTAAACATATAAAAATTGTAAGATAAAATGTCAAATGTCAAAGACATAATGATATAATTCTAATTATATAAAAAATATGATGAACAATTAATGAGATGTGGGTGAGTAGGTAAAGTGGTTTGGTTGTTTCAAGTTCCACCTAAGTTCAAATCTCACTATGGTATCTGAGGTCGGATGTGGCCGTCATTGGTATTTTCAAGTTGGTTGTGACCATTGTTGATATTTTGGGGTTGATTGTGACCATTCATTTGTATTCTTGGGCCAATTGTGGCTAATTATTGGTATTCTTGGGCTGGTTGTGGCCATTATTGGTATTCTTGAGTTGGTTATGGTCATTTGTTAGTATTCTCAGGTCAATTGTGGCCATTTATTGGTATTCTTGGGTCAGTTGTGGCTGTTGTTGGTATTCTTAGGCTAGTTGTGGTCATTGTTGGTATATCTAGGACATGTGATAGATGATCACTTGGAGATCTGAGCTCTTGATTGCATCCTAGACTAGTTGGAGCTCTAGTAAAAAATGAATACCTATTAAAAAAAGATGACGAATAACACACCAGCAAAGACATAATGATATAAATATAACTACATAAAAGAGATGATAAATAATATATAAGTTATTCTTATTCATATTTATTTTCACTTTATAGTAGTCAATTTATGTCAATTACAAAGTATTCATTAAAACATCAAATTCAATATTTTTATATTTCAATACATCTATCTTACTCTTTGTTCTTGAAATAAATATATTTATATTATTTCACACATAAATTCTAATGAACATCACATTATGAGTTTACATCTCTATGTAAATTAAGTTATCTCTATACTTCACAATAATAGATTATGTGTAAAACATTCGACATATACAAAATGTCTTGTGTGGATAATAAAAGAAACTTTTTGTTTCTTTTATGTATTTTTAAAAAATCCTTCCAACAACCCCACAACCACATGTAAAAAGTATGTTATTTAATAAATTCACAATGTATTAATATTATTAATAAGTCAACTAATAAAGTTTAGAAATCGAGATAAAAATATAAATTAATTATTACCACTAATAAAAAATTATACGTCTAATAATTTAAAAAAAATCAAACTCAAAAATTTTCATGCCCTCTAAAATAACACAAATTGTTTTCCACAAAAAAAAATCTATTATTAAACAAGGACACTGTATTTCATCTATCACTACATAACTAGTTATTACTTTCCCACAATATTGTCCTACTTCTCACATTACACTATTAGTATGTTATTTTCCTTTAGTTTCAAGGCTTTTTGTTTCTTATATTCTTGAAAGAAATACATGCACATTCTTTCACAATACATTCTATTGAACATCTCAATTCAAATTTATATTGTGTAAATGTAGTTGTCATTATTAACTTCTTGTTCCAAATTAGTCTTTAGATAGTAATAATAATGTTTTGAGCATCTTTCCTTTAAAGATATTTTCATTTAAATTAAATTAGAAGTTAATATTGTTTAAGTTGGTAAGTTGTACAAGTTAGTAGGTTCAATGGTTAGAGGTTGTTGGGTCACACAAAAGAAATTTATTAAATAGAATGCATACTGTATTTGATAAGTATTGCGGCTTCTACGCCCTCACCACATGCTTATTATACAAGTTTATTTTATCAATAAAATTTTCTTTTATTTTTTTATTTTTTTGACTCAATATTTCAACATGGCATTAGAGGTTGCCTTTAGTCTATTTTACCTTATTTTCATTTAGTTCACCCTTCATAAGATAGAAATTGTGTATTATTTAGATTGTTTATATATTACAATGTGTAGGATTGGATTACAAAGTTGGTTAGTCAAATATTAGTCATGTAAACACAAAAAATACATAAAGAACTAACAAGCTAGGATAACCTATTCCAATGGGGTTTGCAAATGATAATGAAAAAAAATTAAAAGAAAAGAAATACCTATTACCTTTCCAAGTGACTCCACCATCCAAAAGTAGCGCCAAGCAGCTCCATTTATTTGGAAATTGATGCACAATTAATTAAAATGGCCAGAAAGTCATATTACTAGGTCATAATTTCTATTACCTTCCCAAGTGACTCCACCATCAAAAATGGCTCCAAGCATGTTTTTTCCCTTGATCTAGTATTCTTTTTTAATCAAAAATAGATGCTAAGCTCCTCCATCATCTCAAGATCACTATGCATAACCTAGGCTCAAGATAAGAAATCTAATATATGCCTATCAAATAAAGCTTATAAATAAAACAGAATGATCAACACAAAAAAATGTTATGGAGATAATTTTGCATTATAAGTCTATGATATTTTAGCTTAAAAATGATGTTTTATGCCCTTTCTATTTATAGATTTTTCAAATGGGTCAGGATCAACCATGACAATCCATCTCAAAATTGAGATATGTAGCCATGAATTAATGTAATATTGCATAATAAATCTATAAATATCCTCATAATTATTTGGGAGGTAGGGGTATTAATGAGGTGTGGGTGCCCATAAGCTTGATATTTATTGCATTTATGGCTTATCGATGCTACCCCATAGATTATGTCACCAGGTGATGCTGATATTGAGAATCAATTTCTAATAATGAAATAATCAATAACTTCCATAAAAAATCTACTTAAACTCTTGATTTGAATTAATTAACTTAAACAAGATTAATCAATTTTAATGCAATTCTTTGGAAATTGGTGCACAATTAATCAAAATGGCTAGAAAGTCATATTACTAGGTTGTAATTTGATTTAGGAGGTGACGAGTGTCATTTAACTCTTCATTTAATCAATAGTCAATTGATGTCTTATCAACCAGAGTTGGTGTCCAAAGCTATCTACAGTAAGGTATATGATGGTAGATCTAGAAGTATGTTTATGCAAATGTTTGATGGTCCTATTCTAACTTTAACTAAAGAAAGAAATGTATCATAAACTACTTGATTCACTCTTTTGCTGAAAAAAAATATGTAATTATTTAATCAAATCAATTCACTCTTTTGCATGAAAGTAAAATCATACTCTTATTTACGCTTACATGGAAAGTAAAATCACACTCCTAATTGAAAAAAAGAAATTTGCTTCACACATTTGTTGTAAAAAAAACACACTTTTCTTAGAAAAGAAATGACTTTGAAATAATCAAATGCCTTTTAAACTATGAATTTGTTTTGATGTTTTTATGAATAAATGCAAACAGTAACAAGATTTTAATTAGTTATAACAAATAATTACTATAATATAACATAAATACCATACACGATTCTTGGTTTCAAGGAGAGTGGCCCTTGCTCCTCTCGCACTCAGGAATAAAGATTAATCAATGCTAAAAACTGAAGTGATAATTCATAAAATTGAAATGATTACAATCTGTCTGAAATTTGTAATATGCTTGTATGTATCTTTACTCTATTATTTGCTCTCTATTATCTAATATTTTTCAATGATGAAAGTCTTACATTTTAAACTAATACAATCAACTCAAAATAGGATGCAAAGAAATAGGATTCTTTGATCAATCCATTCATCTAAAGATAGAAGATTGGATTTCCAAGATATCCAATTATTCTAATGAAATAAATATACTATCCTATAATAGTCCTAAGATATAAATATATACAACTGTATCAAAATCAAATCTTACAAAACAATAGGTGAGTATTTTCTCTATTTGACTCCAGCTGGAATGATTCTCTCTTATCCTATCTGGCCATCAACTTCTCTATTTGTAGCTTCATCCTTACAAATTCCATGGAGTTGACCCTGTATAGTCGGTAGGAATGAGTTTATAGAGTTCGTAGAAACAAGTCTACGGAGTCCATAGAAACAAGCCTGCAGAGTTCGTAGAAACAAGCCTATAGAGTCCATAAAAACAAGCGTACAGAGTCCATAGAAAAAATCTTGCGGAGTAAGTAGATCTGCTAGATGGAGATCAAAATTGAACTTTTACTATCATCATCTGCATCTTCTTCCTGAGCATTCTTCACAACAAAAAATCACTAAAATATGCTATGTATTAGATATTAATGATAAAGTAAAGGTTTAGCCTTTAGTTTAATATAAATAAGAAAAATATCTACTTTCCATGTAATAGATATCTAATAATCTATGATTTGCATTAGATAATATCCTTCGAGAGATGAATTGAGGGAAATAACATGTCAATAATGAGCCATATTCTAAGCTCATTAAGAAGAATTAAAAGGTGATGTTAGATGTGTACAGACCATTATCCCATTTAAGATGTTAACATAAAATAACAAAGATACATGATGTGTACTAATGAATTAGAAGAAAAGTGTGATCCAGAGCACCAAAATATGAAATCATCATTTTGTCTCAAAGTGAATTTATCAAAATTAGGATCACATAAAATGCATTGCCTCATTTAGGGATACATTATCCTAAATCAAAATTTGTATATGAAAAGCTCAAACCATGTAGCATATTTTTAGTGATTTTGGCTTAAATTGTGCATTTGAATGCAATTCAAGTAAGATTGATAATTTCAATATAAATAGTGTTAATAATTAGATGTCTACATTTTGTCTCTATTTGAGAAGGCATAATGAGACATTCAAGTGAAACAATGTCTTTTTAAAGAAAAGAGTTGTCAAGAAGAAATTTGGGAATGACCCATGATTCCCCCTTGAGAGGACATAATAGGATGAAAGAGAAGGATGGATGCTCAAAAAGAGAGGAAAAGTGAGATTAACCTGTAGAAAAGATCAAATCTAGATGAGCTAATGCTTGCACATGTTGAATCCATCAATGATCAAAAGATAATTAGAGGTATAATGGGCCCCAAGATGGGGGCAGTGGGAAGGATTCAATCCAAACATATAAGTGACACACTTTGAATGCACCCAATTTGAGGGTGCAAGTTGCATGCTTATGACATTAATCAATCTTGAGACAAGTTACACACTAAAACATTACCATCATGGACAAACGTGTGGAGAGATTATAATTAGAAGAACAGGTGAATCACGGTCTCTAAATATATGATAATAAGAAGTGCCCCAAAAGGGAAGATTTGATCATGATAAGACAATTGTGCCCTAGTAGGGATAATTTTTATCATTGATAAAGAATAAATAATGGCTTGCCCCTATAGGGATGATTTAGATTTATGACTTGGTTCAAATGTTGTGCCCCATCATGGGCAAATTGGCAAGCAATTATCTCAAAGATATAACCTAAAACATAGATTAAAGATGAGCAGGTGCAAACATAGATGTGATGGTTTAATGGCTTATAAATCCATAAAGAACCAGGCATACAAGGATGCAAAAAGAGATGAAAAAAATGAAAAGAGAAGTGAATGTGGTTGAGATGACCTGAGATAGGTCTAGTATCCAAGCACTGCCTACATAGTCCAAATGGACCTCAAGCTAATGTAGTTCACCTAGAATTAGAAGAGAATGGAATTAGGGATGATGAAAACTAACCAAGAGTTGATTAGACTCATGATGTATACGAAGAGATTCACATCTAAGCATAGAGTCAGGTGATAAAGCTACTGAGCCTAGTTTATGCATGGTGATCTTGAGATGTGTTCAACGGAGTTGTGTTGATATTAAGACTTGAATCTATAGCACAAAGTGCTTGCTATAACAAAAAAAATTAGGCATCATAAGTATGAAGAACCCATAATAACATTTCATTTCAATTGCATAGATCCAGTTCAAATGTGAATACTTTTAACTAAGGATAATGGTAAAACAAAGACCAAAACTAGAGTTACAACTATTAACATTTAAATAAAAAAGCAAAGATAAATAAAAAGATAAGCATAGATGAACCTAACTTAAATCAAGATATAAACAATCAGGATTCAAGTAGGAACAAGAATGTTTAAAAATAAAACAAGAATAACTTAATAACATGAGATCAAGATATAAAGAATCAAGATCTATGTGGACCATCAAGATGTTCTTGAAAATAAAAGAGAAGAGCAAAATCAAACACAGAAACACAAGACCAACATAAGATAAGAATTAATAAAAGAAAAGAAGAAGAAGAAATAAATGAAGAGGCAATAAAACATAACAAAACACCAATAAAACTCAAATAAACACACACAAACAAAAACCAAGTTAGTGTGGTTTAAAGACAATTATTCATGTACATGTAGTAGAGGCGTTACTTACCACCACAACCTAACAAAGAACGAAGACACAAAAGTTTATCCCTAATTAAAGAGAAATAATGACAAAAGAAATGGAGAAAAAAAAGAAAGGAAGGGGTTGGCCAAGCTGAATCCAGATGTACAAGACAAGTGGATGATACCTACATAGTTCCTTGGATGTGTGTTCCAACATGAACATCAAGCCAAATGTAGATCTCCTAGGAAGTGGGAGAGAAGAAAAAGATGATGATCACAATATATGATTAATGTTTTAAAATAAATGAAAGATGTGACAAATTAGAATGGTCTTGCAGTTGACAAGCTGGTGAGATGAGGGAGAATGATCTTACCAAATGGCAAGTGCGTGAAATAAATTACTTGTAAAATGGTAAGTCAACATGATAGTTGGTTATAAAACATCAAGAGCATGAGGATTAGAATGTATAAAATCATAAGACAATGTTTTTTCTCTTTTATAAATCATTTTCTATTGTTTTTGGTGTTTTGGAGATAAAATATACACAAAGGGGGCCAACTAGTTAAGGAGTTGCTCATCTGAGAGTAGTTCTAATAAATAGCTATGCTAATTGCAACAACACATGCTCATAGATTGGTGAGAGCAAGGGTCCTAAAAAGATAATAATGTTCACCAAAGAGCATCAAATAATGATAGAATAGTGTGCAGTGTAAAATCAATTTGAAGAACCATGTGACAAACAAGATCCTGAGCTAAAAAGATGTCCTTGTTCACTTGTCTATAGAAGAAGCTACAAAATACTGTTTTGGCTGAAATGCATTGTAAATTGGCATTGAAGGTGTTTATAAGGCTGATGAGACATAATCAAGATCATAATTGGTCGAGGGACAAATTTTTTTAAGTTATAACAAGCCCAAGACATAATAAAGAATATAGTTCTCAAAGAGAATGATCCAAAGAATAGGGTCCAACAGATGGATGGTCTAAGGGGGGATAAAGAGTGAGGTTCTCTAGGAGAATGGTCCAAAGAATATGGTTCTTAAATAGAATGGCACAGGGTCAAATAAAATGTGTCCAGGTACCAATGGTCTAAAATCTTTCATTATCCAGAGTCATGAAAGTAATAGGGCTCATGTGAGAGCGGTCCAGGGTAGCATAAAAATGGTAAGATGAACTTACTTCAACATAAGTTATCTGATTAATTATGAAGTAATATGCAACACAAAATTCATTTCTCAAAATCATAGCAATAGATACATATGAAATAAAATTCAGATCTAAGCAAACACACACATAACATTGATATAATGTGGTTCACCTAATGTGGGCTATGCCCACCAAGAAACTCTCTATAATATTATAAACAAGAGTACAAGACAACTCTCAATAAGAAACTTCTCATAGAGATAACTTTCTCCAACCCAAATTCACATCAGAATTCCCGAGATGCTAAGCTATACCTCAAACCCAATCACACCGACTGAAGAGAGAATACAAAGTTAAAAAATGAGATGCAAAATGCAATGCTTAATGTGTTTCCCCTCACCCCTATTTTTACTTTCCAAAATCCCTTTAAAAATGTGCCATACCTTAGAGATAAGCATATCCCCACCAAAATGGTAGTAAGGGAGGTTACAACCAACCAGGATAAAGATAATCTCACGATTCTCTGAACCACCTTAAATCACACCCACTTCTCCACAAAATGTGCCACAAATGTGGGAAGTGGTTGGCACACTCAAAAATGCCCCCCACCATTTTTGAAAGTAAAAATTACATGTTAAAAATGCCTCATTAATTTTATTTTAACCTTAGGGGTGTTGAAACAGGATACACATTCAACAATCTCCCACTTGGAGTTCATTTCTCCTTGAACAAAATTTAACACTTCTCCATGACCTTCATGAATACCAACCAAAGCTGAACATTACCTCAAATTATCCAATGTGACTACCTTGGTCATCATATCAATAAGATTCTGGCTTGTATGTATCTTTTATAGGTTCACCATGTTTTCCTCCAAAGCTATCATGATGAAATGACACCGCAACTGTATGTGCTTCATCCTTGAGTGGAAATCAGATTTATTAGCTAAATGCATAACACTTTGAATACCATTATGTAATCCCCAAACTTCTTTCTTATGCCCCAACTCATTGAGTAAATTTTGTAACCAAATCATCTTCTAACTAGCCTCTGTAGCAACAACATACTCAATCTCTATGGTTGATAAAGCCACAACCTTTTGTATCTAGAAAATCTAACTACTCCTCTTGCTATCAACATCCCCAGCCATATCTGAGTCCACATAACCATGCAAAGTGGTGTCTGATCCACCAAAACACAATGTTATACCCATGGTTCCTCTCAAATATCAAAGAAACCACTTCACTATTTGCCAATGCTCATAACCTGGATTACTCATGTACCTACTTACTACTCCCACTACATGGGCAATATCTAACCTAGTACAAACCATAGCATACATCAAGCTACTAATCATTGATGAGTAAGGTACATTGGACATCTTTAGCTTGTCTTCTTTTGTCTTGGGACACTGCTCCTTTGATAATTTGAAATGGTCTGCCAAAGGATTCCCAACCGAATTAGCATCCTATATACTAAACCTCTCCAAAAATTTCTTCACATACTCTTCTTGGGATAATATTATCTCCCTAGTTATCCTCATACCAAGGATTTGATTTGCTACACCTAAATCCTTCATAGAAAAGGAATCATCAAGCTGCTTCTTGAGTACTTGAATCTGTTGCATGTTCTTTCCTACAACCAACATGTCATCTACATACAAGTATAGGATAATATAATTACCATATTCAAATATATTGATATAAATGAAATGGTCAGAATGACACATGGAGTAACCCTGTTCCAACATAAAACTGTCAAACTTATTATACCATTGTCGTGGAACTTGTTTTAGGTCATACAAGCTCTTCTTTAGTCTTCATACCAATTTCTCCATTCCTTCAACCTCATAACCCTGTGGCTACTTGATATATAATTCCTCCTCCAAATCAACATGAAGGAATGTAGTCTTCACATCTAATTGTTCTAAGTACAAATCCTCTACTGTAACTATACCAAGCATAGTTCTAATAGAAGCCATCTTAACAATAGGAGAAAAAATCTCATCAAAATCAATACCTTTCTTTTTTGCAAACTCCTTGACCACCAACCAGACCTTTTACCTTTTCCTTCCTCCATCCTCTTCTTTGATTTTGTATACCCACTTATTCTACAATGCTCTTTTGCCCTTGGGTAGCTTCACCAAATCACACGTCTGGTTCTAAATGAGACAACTATGTTCCTCTTCCATGGCTTGATCCCACTTCTTCCTAGCATTCACATGCATTGCTTCCTCAAGACATTTTGGTTCTCCACTGTCAGTAAGTAAAAACTAACTAAAAGATGGGGGAAAATGTTTAGGATCTCTTCTTACCCTAGAAGATCTTCTTTATACACGAGTTTGGGGTTCCTATGTAGGAGGTTCTTGAACTATCTCCTTGGACACCTTACCATTCATAATATCATCCAACACTACGTACTTTTTTTGTTCTTGTTCCTGAAACTGATCCTTATACATGACTTTTTATTTAAAGACAACATCCCTAGACCAAAATAATTTTTTGTCTCTAAGACTCCAAACTTGAAAACTAAAGTCATCCTCACCATAACCAAAAAGGTGCATCTCTCAAACTTAGCCTCTAACTTGGTCCTATCTTTCTTGGAAACATTAAAAAATGCCTCACACCCAAATACCTTAAGAAAAAAATAATTAACTTTGTTACCAAACCAAGCTTCCTTAGGTATGCCTCCATCCAAAGGTACTGAAGGTCCTTTGCTAATCAGATATATCACTGTGCTAATTACTTCTACCCAAAATATTGGGGGTAGCTCTGCATGTAACCTTATGCTCCTAACACACTCCATGATTGTCTTGTTCATCCTCTCCGACACTCCATTCTAATGTTGCATCCCTAGAACCATCCTTTGCTTATGAATTCCATTTTGTGAACAATAATCATCAAATACTTTGCTAAAATACTCACCTCTTTTGTCTAACCTGAGACATTTCAACTTGAGACCTATTTCATTCTCAACCAAAACTTTCCATCTCTTAAATGTTTCAAACACATCAGATTTATTCTTAATGTAATAAACCCAAACTTTCCTAGTTGCATCATCAATAAATGTAACATAATAATTTGAACCACCAACAAAATATACCTGATCTACCCCCCATACATCTGAGTGAACCAACTCCAACTTATTCTCCTTCTTTGTAGATCCAATCATCAGGAACTTAACTTACTTCTACTTGTCATACACACAATCATCACAGAAGTCTAAATCAACCTGTTTCAATCTGGGCAACTTGTCTTTCAAGATCTCTATACCCTTCTAGCTCATATGACTGAGCCTATAGTGCCACAAATTTGCATCTCCATCTACATCAACTAAATTATAGTGATCAACACTACTAGTCAAATACAAAGTTCCAAATTTTTTACCTCTCACAACTACAAGATCACCCTTGGTAACTTTCCAAGGGTCTATTGTAAACATCACCGAATAACCCTCACTATCCGACTACCCTACTGATATTAAATTCCTCCTTAACTATGGGACATGTCTGACATCCTGCATATTCACCTAAACACAACCTATCCCTACTATACTACATGGTTCATCATCGCCAAGATAAACATGTCCAAAATATCTTCAAACATAGTCAGTAAAATGATGCCTATGTGGGGTGGCATGAAAATAATCCCTTGAATCTAATACCCAAGATTCAAAAACATTATCCAAGGAAATAGTTAAAGCATTCTGACTAAAAGTACCTATTTTCATATTTACCTTCTTGGTCTCCTCATGTTTGGTGTTCTTGTCTCAAAGTTCCCAATATTCTTTCTTTGTGTGTCCACTTTTTCCACAGTGCAAACACACCATCTTGGCTCTAGATTTAGATCTTTCCTGACCCTTTGACTTTCCATGGTTTACTTTGCTTTTATCCTTTTGTCTCTCTCTAGTCTCCACTGTCAAATCATTCCATAAATATGATTCTCCGGTGCTCTTCCTTCACATTTCTTCACTAAGAATCACACCTATAACATCCCCAAACTTTAAACTTCCCTTAGCAGGGATGTCATTACTCAAAACCATAACTAAGCTATTCCAACTATCTAGTAAGGAGCATAAAATCAATAAAGCCTTAACTTCATCTTCAAATTTAATACCAATAGAAGTTAACATGCTCACAACCATATTAAAATCATTCAAATGATCAGTTGCATAACCATTTTTAGACATTTTCATATTAAATAATATTTTCATCAAAAATAGTTGATTATAGGCAGAGGGTTTTTCATATAACTCCCATAATTTCTTCATCAGACCAAATGTGGTCATCTCCTCTAAAATATTGAAGGTAACCAAATATTCAAGGCATAACTGTATGGCTCCCTATGCTTTCCTATCAAGCAAATTCTAATATGCTTGATCCATACCTAAAGGTTGCCCTGCTTTCTCCATTAAATAGTGATGAAGATCCTTCTGAAACAAGTAATCCTCCATCTGCATTTTACATAATCCAAAATTCTACCCATTGAATTTTTCAACTCTAGATCTACCATATCTCCCACTCAAGCTAATGTCTTTCCTTGCGATCTACCACTTTAGCAAAACTATTAAAGCTAGCTCTGATACCAATTGTTAGGAATAAGTGATTAATTATGCAATAATATGTAACACATAATTCAATCCTCAAAATCATAGCAGTAGAGACATATGAAAGAAAATTTAGATCTAAGCAAATACACATATAACATTGATATAACGTGGTTCACCCAATGTGGGATACATCCACCAAGAAGCTCTCTATAATATTATAAACAAGAGTACAAGACAATTCTCAACAAGAAACCTTTTATAGGGATAACTTTCTCCAACTCAAATTCACATCATAATTCCTAAGATGTTAATATACACCTCAAACCTAATCACACCGACCGAAGAGAGAATACAAAGCTAAAAAATTAGATGCAAAATGCAATGTCTAATGTGTTTCCCCTCACCCCTATTTATACTTCCAAAAGACCTTGAAAATGTGCCATACCTTGGAGATAAGCATATCCCCACCAAAATGACAACAAATAAGGAAGGTTACAACTAATTGGGATAAAGATAATCCCCAGATTCTCTCAACCTCCTTAAATCACACCCACTTGTCCATAAAACGTGCCACAAATGTGGGAAGTGGTTGGCACACTAAAAAAATGTGCCCCACCATTTGTGAAAGTAAAAATTACATGTTAAAAATGCCCCATTAATTTTATTTTAACCTTAGAGGTGTTTAAATGGGCTCCACATTCAACAAATGTTCATGGGCTCTAGAAGTTATTCACCATTTAGTTTAACCAAACAATATGCCCCTGATCCATAGTTCATTGTGATAACATATGGTCCCAATAAATTAGGTTGGAACTTACCTTTCTTCTTGTGTTTAACTTTTATGTTCCTTTGATTCTCTTTCAAGACCAAGTCACCAATCTCAAACTCTCAAGGGAGAATGCACTTGTTGTAGCTTCTTCATAATATGTTCTGATAAGCTTACAAGTTTTCTAGGGTAGCCAAATTCTTACCATCAAGAAGTTTTACCTCTTGAAACCTTGAGTCTCTATAGTCCTTGTCATATTCAATATGCTCCAATAATACTCGTAATGATGGTAGCTCGATCTCAATCAGGGTAATAGCCTCTTTGCCATAAATAAGGGAGTATGGAGTGGCTCTTCTTGGGGTTTGATGGCTAGTTCTATAAGCCCAAAAGGTAGGAAAGATTTGCAAAGTGTCAATTATGATCAACGTCATTGATAATCTTCTTTAAAATGGCTACAATGGTCTTGTTTGACACCTCAGCTTATCCATTACCTTACGAGTTATATGGAGTTGATTTCTTGTGCTTGATCTTGAATTTTGCATTAAGGTCTTTGACATATTTGTTTACAAAGGATCCACCATTATCGAATATAAGGCAAGCCAAGATGCCATATCGATAGATGATATGGTAATGGATGAATTTGACTATCTTCCTCCCAGTGACATAAGTGAGAGGAATGGCCTCAATCCACTTAGTAAAATAATTGATAGCAGTTAAAACATTTTTATGGCCATCTAAAGATGTTGGGTTTATTTTATCAATGAGATCAAGGCTTCATGTTGAGAATGGCCACAATGTTGTGATCAGCTGTAGTGGTAAAGGTGTGTATATCAACTTTCCATGTTGTTGATAATAAATTCACTTTCTTACATAATTTCAAGCATCGATCTCCATATTTAGCCAATAATAGCTTATTATAAGCAGCTTCTTTATTAAGACTACACCATTGGTGTGGGTCCCACACATTCCTTCATGAACCTCTCTCAGTGCTAGCTTGGATTATCTCGAAGATAAACAACGAAAAAACATTCCATCATAACCTTTATGATAAAACATGTTTCTAAGGAGGTTATAACATGATAAATGGTGAAGGAAGAGTTTATGTCTATTATTTGATAGGTCAGTTGGGAAAACATGATTATGGAATTAGTTATAAACATCTTGGAACCATGGTAGTTTAGATGGGGAATTGGGACCAACAATGGTGCATCTGAATCTAGAAAAATATGTGTAGGCTATAGAATATTCTCAATAAAAAAGTGAGACTCTTTAACACTATCATCAATCTGTATCATGGATCCAATCATTTCCATTGCATCTACAGATCTATTATTGACCCTTAGAACTTGTTTAAACTATATTGATTTAAAATGAACCTTGAGATTATCCATGGTTTACTTGTAGGGAAAAATCTTGTCATCTCTAGTTTGATACTAATCAGTGGTTGATTGATGATCAATTGGGAATCATTGGGAATCACCTCAAACCAATAAGTGTTGAATATCCCACTGAATAGCAAGACAAAGTCCTACAATAAGTGCCTCATACTCAACCATATTGTTCATATAATGAAATTGTATATGAAATACTTTGGGAATCAGGTCCCCCCAGGGTGTAATCAATAATATGATGGCTCTAGATCCATAGGATGTAAACGATCCATTAAAATATATCTTCCATTGTTCAAGTACCTGTGATGTTTGTTCTATTGCCATAATATAATCATCTAGGAAGTCAGATTTGAGTGGTTGAGTGTCTTTGATAGGGGAATCTACAAGTTGATCAGCAATAACTTGTCCCTTGATTGTTTTCTAATTTTGATACTCAACATAAAATTCACTTAAGAGCATGACCCATTTAGCCATGTATCTTTGAAGAGTTGCTTTGAACAATAAGAACTTGAGACGATTCACCTTGGTGATGATAATAATTTTATTGTTTAGCATATAATGTCACAATTTTTGGATAACAAACACCATAGCTAAACATGCCTTCTCAATAGGTATATAATTATGTTCATAAGCCATCATAGTGTGTCTTAAATAATATATTGCATGTTCTTTACCTTGATCATCATGTTGGGCCAAAAGTCCCCCTAGTGTATGCTCTATTGATGATATGTAAAGAAACATGGTTATCCCGATGTTGGCGGTCTCAAGACTAGCAGATTGGCTAAATATGTCTTGAGCTTTGCAAATTCTATTTGATAATCTTCATCCCATTAAAATATGATCCTTTTATTCAATATATGGGTAAATGGGTGGCACTTATCTGCCAATTGAGAAATGAACCTGCATATAGATTAGTTTCATTGTAAGATTCAAAACTGTTTAAGATTATTTGGTAGAGGCATTTCCATAATGACCTTGAGCTTATTAGGGTCAACTTTGATCCCTCTTTTTTATATAATGAAACCTATATATTTCCTTGAAGTGACACGAAATACACACTTCTTAGGATTTCGACAGACTTTATATTCATGAATCCTCTTAAAGATTTTTCATAAAACATTAGGATGTCTAGCTCTTGTTCTTGATTTTGGTAGTATATCATCAACATAGTCCTCAACAATATCATGCATAATTTTATGGAAGATGATAGTCATGACACACTATTATGTGGCTCTAGCATTATTCAAGTCAAATGGCATGACTTGGCAACATAAGGTTCCCCACGGAGTGGTGAACATAGTCTTATGTTGATCTTCTTAGGTTATCTTGGTCGGATTGTATCCAAAACATCTATCCCTTAAGGATAGCATCTCATACCTAGCAGTCAATTCAATAATCATGTTGATATTAGATAGAGGAAAATCATCTTTGGGGCATGCTTTATCTATATCTCTAAAATCAGTACAAAGACGTATACTTGGGGTCTTTTTACTCACTGGGACTATGTCTGAAATCCATTCAAAATAATTCAGTGCTCTAATGAAACATGCTCCTAGCAATTTTTCCAGATTTTCTTTAACTAATAAGGCAATTCATAGATGCATCTTCCTCAATTTTTGTGTGATTGGTATGGCATTGGGATGGAAAACAAGGCAATACACAACCAAATCTGGGTCTAAGCCTAGTATGTCAGAGTATATGCCCATGCAAAGATGTCAATATAATCATTCAAAATGGATATAATATGTGCATGTTCTGCTTCAGTTAGGGAAGCTCCAAGATAAATTTTTTTGGGATCCTCATAGGTTCCCACATTCGCTTATGTGGTATTTTACACAAGGAGTGTGGATTCATATTCTAGAATTATAGGCAAGGTATGATTATTATCATCTTCTTCTTTTACATCTTCTTGTTATTCTTCCCAAAGCTTTGGATAGTGTGATGAATCAAAATCTGCTATCTCAGGTAAAATCCAAGTAGCAAAAACCTTTGGAAACTCAAGAACAAGATGCTCAAACATTTACTATTATTTTGAAGAGATGTTTATATTGGGTATAGAACTTGGGCTAGATGGACCTTCTGCATCCTAAGGGGATGATCAAACTTTCCTGCCTAGGAGCACCTGAAATAGGTTTTCCTCAAAGGCTTTTCTTTTTCTTCACTTTTTCCCTAATCAACTAGTGCCTCAAAGAGGTTTTCACCTGAAGATATCAATGTTTTATTTTTATTGTGACTAATAAATTTTATTTGATCTCCAAAGTAGGTAGAAGGATCTAATGAAAAATCAAAGCATTGTTTGTGATCACTAATGGGTAATCCATCTCTTAAGCCCATGTATTCTACAATTGATTCTTCATTTTAAAAATCATCAAGCCCTATGACTAAAATTTTTTGGTCCCAATCAATGAGTTTGATATGAAAAAGGCATAGGGAATAATGAAGGTTTGCTTCAGGAAGAGAAGCTCCAATAGAGATGTGGGGTTCTACTTTAGTAGGGGAAGATCCAATGGTAGATCTTTCTTCAGGATGGGAAGCTCCAATAGTTAAGGTCAAAATGGCATTATAATCATATAGGTCCATGTCAGCAAGCTCATAAAAAAGGCTATAATGGGATGTTATGTCACTGCTAGAAGTCTCGTCACTAGTCAATTGGAAAGAATCACTATAAAAGATTATGAGGTCACCCCTATGTGATATAAATCCAAGACCATGATTCAGATTAGGTACTCCAACTAATAAGGGTTCTAGGATTCTTTGTGCTCGTAGGCCAAGGCCTTTTCCTATATAATCAAGATGATCCATGATCCGATTAAGGATAGGATACTTTGGGTTTTAAAATAAATCAGCAAGGCCTTCAAAATATAACTAGTCTTCCTCGATAAAATCCTCTTGATATTTCTTTGGTGAAATAATAGGTAAAAAAACAACTGGTGGTTTTCACTATTTCTTTTTCTATTGCCAAATCATGTTGGGTCCATTAGGATTCTTTGAAGGTTTATGGTTACAAAATGCTTTTGGAGATTTAGGCAACTTTTCAACATGGAAGGCATCTTGAGGACTATACATGGAAATGTCCACATCTTTAACAACAACCTACTTTGCAAGAGTTGCAAGAAATGGATCAGCCAAAGTGGAAGTGAAATCACTTAGGTTGATATAATTGGATGGGGGTGGATGTGGAATTATAGCCTTATTCTTCTTCATAACAAATTAAAAACCTAGACAATAGTTAAAATTATGGAACTCGACCTTAATATGTTTACAACACTGGTAACACTATTGATCAACAAAAATAGTAACCTCAATCCCATCATGGGGAAACTTAAATCATTGGTGCAAGGTGGATTGAAAGGCTTATAATTCATGGATCCAAGGATGACTAAGAAGTATGTTATAAGGCAATTCAATGTCCATAATATGAAGTAATGTATTATGTGAAATGGACCCAACAATGATTGGTAACCAAATAGTGTCAGTAGACTCCTTTTCAACATTGTCGTAAGCCTTAATGATGATAATCTCTAGTTGAATATCTTTCACAGTGTAACCAAATATTTTTACTAGCTTAAGAGATATGATGTTCAACCCCAAACCATTGTCTATAAGAACTTGCATGATTTTATGGTTTTCAATGATGACTTTGATATACAATGGGTTATTATGGCTCAGTCCAAGTATAGACATGTCTTTTTGATCAAACGTGATTTGATGAAATGAATATAAATGTCCCACGAGGTTCTGAATCTATTCAAAATTTATATCATTGGGAACAGTGGATTGTTACAAAATATTATTCATAATAGTTCTATGGACTTTAGATGTCCACAAGAGATCCAAAATAGAAATATGTGTAGGAGTTTTTCTTAATTAGTCTGATAGAATATAAGGCTTTTCAACATTGGGATGAGATGGCTTAGATTTGGTTGGCACAATAGTCAGATTTGGATCCATTGGCACAATGTTCATATTGGGTTCTATGGAAGAAGTAGGTGAAGGGCCTTGGAGAGTAACTTGTGTGTGTCTAGTTATGACTGCACAATCTATATGTGGCAAGAAGCCAATATAATCAAAAGATGAAGGCAAGGGCCTTGGAGGGTGATTCGTGGGTGTCTAGTTGCATTGTTGTAGTTTTGAGTTGGCAAGGAGCCATTATAATTAGAGGAAAGATGTTCAGAAATAGTAACCTATGAAAATGGAGTTGTAATTGAATTATGAAAACTTGATGCAGTATTACTAGAGGGAGAGGGTGCCAACCCTCTAATAATGGGTCCCATACTATAAGGATAATGAGATGGTTAGCATGGTTTGACAGTAACAATGGCAATGTGGGTTGTAGAAATGCATCCCATAGTGTTGTTATAATCATAAGGAATGTTTTTGTAACCTAAATTGTTAGTATGGGTATTATGATTGTGATTATGTTCATGTTAAATATGATTTTGACCTTGATTTTGGTTTTGATTCTACCTCTATTCTTGGTTTTGGTTTTTCCTTGGTGGTGGTTGATTATGTCGAGGAAAGGGGTCCTTATAGATTCTCATATCTTGATTAGTGTCCTAATTAGGTGCCTACTTAATCTCAACTTAAACACTCTCAATGAGATATTCAATAATATGTCACAATTGGATGCAACAATAGGCACTATGAGTAACAACATGATGAAAGTTGCACCAGTCATTCTCTTTATACCAATCAAGTTTTGGTTGATCTTGAGAAAATGGCCTTGGTACTGGCCATACAATCAGGTTATTTTCTATGAGCTTTTAAAACACTATTTCAATTGGTTCTCTCAATTTGTTAAAGAGTCTAAAACTATTATGGTTTGTCCTTTATGGAGGTTATCTTTAGAAATTAGGTAGTGGATTAGGAGGAGGAATTTGTACATTTGGGGCTGGCAGAGCCTACACCATTTGTACGTGTCTTTTTTCAGTCACGCCATTTCCAACCATGTTCTTGTTCTTGTTAAATCCCTTAGGATTATCTTGTACAACCATCTAAATCAATGATTGGGTATGATTTGAAGTTTAACCATACGCAAAAATATTAACAAGGCCCTTAGTAATAAGAGCCTTATCAATTTATACCCCTTTGTCAATAATTTCCTCAAATGAGTTAGCACAAGCTAGTCATAGATTATGTGCAACCCCAGGATGTAAGTTTTGTGCAATTATGTCTTCCAACTATTTGTTTAGAAAATTATGTTGAAATCAACCCGCTAATGCTCTCCATCTCTATAGGTATATAATGAAACTTTCTCCATCATGTTGTTTGCCTTTACACAAGTCAACAACGGTCAATTCATACTCAATGTTGTACAAGAAATGGTTGATAAAATTTTTAGATAAGTTAGTCCAATCTGTAACCGATCCTATGGGTAACTTAAATAGCCAATCTAAATCTTTCCCCACTAAACTTTATGAGAACAATCAAAGTAAGTAAATGTTACTACAAGTAACCTCTTGGCATAATATGAAAAATACCTGAATGTGTTCATGTGGGTCCCCCTTTCCTTTATATTTATCAAACTTTGATGCCTCAAAATGAGATGGAAAGGAGATTTGGAGAATAGATAGATCAAAAAAATATGGACATATCTTATCAAACTTGTATTTCTTAACTCTATTATTCATCTTCAATCGTGTCACAATATCTTTCATAGAGTTCCACTCTAGCATGTTTGGTGTATTTGTGGGTGGAACATAATGTTTTTGGCGTGGTATGTGCCCCTCTTGTTGTTGGGTTGGAATATGCCCCTATTGTTATTGTTGGGGTGGTATGTACCCCTATTTTTGTTGTTAGGGTGGTATGTGCCCTTGTTATTTTTGTTGGGGTGGTATGTGCTCTTATTATTGTTGTTGGAGTGGTATGTGCCCCTATTGTTTCTATTGGGGTGTTATGTTCCCCTATTGTTGAATGAATTTGGTAGGGATGTATACCCTACAATACTTGACTTAGTTTTATTTCACTCCTTTAGTCGAGTATGTAAGTGGTTGATTCCTTGGAATCTGTTGCCTCGAATTAACCATGTTTTTTTTATTTTGGGGAGTTCTTGGTTTATTTACCATAGTACATGTTGGTTTAGATGAACTAACCAAAATTTTTTGTATGATTTATTCAATGCGTACTAAATGTTTGGATTTTTGAATTTGTAAAGGAACAAGAGGTTCTTGATGATTAAAAAATGTGTGCTCTGTGTCCAATGGAGCATGTTGTGGAACCTTTAGGGATTTGGGTTGTTATATTGAGACATTTTGATCTATAATTGTTGTGTTCTCAACTAGATTTTTTATTAGTTAAACCACATTTATTTGTTCCTTAAAAGCATCATTATGGATTGATGTAGCTACTAAAGAGTCTATCAATTATGCAATAAGTTGGTTTGCATATCACTGACTTATTTTCTTAATCTCGATGGCAAGATCTTGATTGGTTGGTTTTGAATTTATAAATATTTCCTTGCATTTGATAGAAGAAGGGATGTTTGTTTGTTTAATGTTTGCAAAAACTTGGTTTTGATGTTGTTCTCCTTCTCTAACTAAGGTGTGCAATTTCTTTGTGGAAAAATCTGAGGGTCATCTAAAACTAGATTCTATCAACCTTAGAAGCAATTCATCTTTGTCCTCTTGGGGTTGATATTCTACATAATGTTCCTCAGATCTTACAGTTGTAGGAATGTCCTCAAAGACAATAGAATTATCTTGACCATCATAAAAACGCTCATCCTCATATCTAGGGCCATAAGAGACCCCACTACGATTAAACCTTTGAGTCATGTCTAGAAAGGGTTGTTTTATACGTTTGACTAGATTTGGAATAATTTTGTGCAAACATTTAAACAAATTATGGATTTTGATCTTTCTTCCAAACACATGACTAAGGTACAAATGATACTATGAAATGAGGGTGGCATGGAACCACACATAATTAAAAGAATGATGTTCATGAATTTACTTAACCTTGGATAGGGTTGAAATCATATAAATAGAAAGAGGATATGATAACTCAAAAATCTAAGGTGAAAATTAGTACACCAAAGCCTAGATTTTTGTGATACTTCAATAACATAAAAAATAGTTCAACTTAGATGAGTTACTACTAGAAAACTAGAAGAAAGCCCTTCGGATTAGGAGGGAGACAATGCAAAAAAATAAATTCATGATGTGGAAACATGAAATATGTTGGAAATATTGTCATTGATGTCAAAGGTCTAGCATTATTGGTGATAAAGGTCCCATTACATTTAATGATATTTGTAATAGTTATATCTTGGCTAATATGTGTTAATATCTATTTAATATTAATGAATATATTTTTGGTTTCATATAAGACAAAAGAAGGGCCCATGGAGAAGTCAAAGAGTCATGAGGTAAAGACAAAAGAAGAATGGGAAGCATTTTCCCATGAAGAGTCATCTTGGGGAATTTTAAAGAGTCACGGGGTAAAGACAAAACAAGAACGAGAGAATTCCAAGAGTCACCAAGTGAAGACAAAAGAGGAAGGGTGCAATTTATCATGAAGGGACACTTTGAGGAATAAGAAAAGTCACGAAGATAAGGATAAAAGAGGAAATGATGCTTTTGCTTATGAAGGGTCACCACATGACTTTTCAAATGCAAGGATATAAAGGGTCATGTAAGTTTGATGCCATTTTCCATGAGGATTGAAGGGTCACAAAGGGGGAAGGCCAAAGGTCATCTAGAAAGCTATAAATAAATTCTTGAGAAGCCATTTGTAATGTGTGAGATAGAGTTTGATTTGATATAGTAATATCTAGCTTAGAAGAGAAATGAGAGAGATGAGTATAATTTGTATTTGTTATATCTAACTTAAAAGAGCAAAGGTGAGAGAGGAAAGAGAAATTGTAATGAACTATCATTTGTTGAGATAACAACATTGAGAGATAGTTGTGTGGTATACACAAAGGGGTTGGTGCTCCTGTGGGTTGGTGCTCAGCAAAGGGGTTAGTGCTCTTGTGGGTTGGTGCTCATGAATTTTTGTTGTATTGGCGCTTAGCAAAGGGGTTGGTGCTCATGAATAGCTATTGTGTTAGTGTTTAGCAAAGGAGTTGGTGCTCCTGTAAGTTGGTGCTTGCAAATATTGTAGTTTGAGTTAGTGCTCATTTATATATTTGAGATTGTTTTTCATGGTTTTTCTTACATTGGATTTCCATGTTAAATTTGGTGTCTCTCTCTATCTTATGTGGTATTTATTATTTTAATTTTATTACATATCTTAAATTTTTGGTTAAGTGGAATTTGATTAATGGAAAGTTTATAAGATTTATGATAAACTAATTCAGCCCCCCTTCTCAGTATATCCCATGCTTAACAATTGGTATCAGAGCAGGTTCCTTTTTGAAAACAATTTACAGCTTGAAGGTAGACCAGGAAAGCATGATAGCTGGATCACATGAATGATTTTATATAAATAAGGCACCTTTATTTGATGGGATGAATTATTATTTTTGGAGAATAAGAATGAAGACTTATTTGATGGCCCTTAGATTCGACATATGGCAAGCAGTGGTGGAGGAATACGAAGAGCCACAGACACTTGTAATTACTCCAGCAGAAAAGAAGGTAAGTGAATGTAATGCTAAAGTTTTAAATACTATTTTATGTGGTTTATGTGAATCTAAATTTGTTAAAGTTATGCAATGTAAATATTCTCATGAAACTTGGGTAAAACTTGAGAATATTTATAAAGGTGATGGAAAGGTTCAGCAAGCTAAGCTTCAGACTTTTAGAAGACAGTTTGAAAGTTTGAAGATGGAAGAAGAAGAGATTCTATTCATGACCATACATGAAGATGCCTCTGCGAGAAAAATTATAGATGATCAAGAAGAAGAGGATGAAATTGAAGTGAATCTAGAAGGAAAATTCATTTGTTCCCTAGAAAGGTTAGAAACTGTTGAGAAGAAGAATCGAAGATTGAAGCGTTAGATCGAGAAAAATGAAAAAGAGTCAAAGAAAATAATTGATGTTCTTACATCACACATTGAAGAAGCTAAAAGGAATGAAAAAGATCTAACATCATAGTTGCAAAAAGTAAGAAAATAATGTGAAAGGTATGTTATTGAAATTACCTCTTTAAAATAAGATATTGAGAAAGCAGTCAAAGATAAAGTAGTTAGTGATTCAAAATTTAAGGATAACACTAACATGCTGAATAACATATTAGAAAGCCAAAAGCAAATTCAGATAAGACAGGTATTAGATTTGAAAAGAAAAAGAGATATGTTGAAGCTCTTACAAAAAAGGAAACAAAAAGGGAAGAAGTGAAGAATACAGAGGACATTTCAAACAAAGAAGGCTAGAGGGAACAAAGCTATAAAAGGCAATCAGGTCAAAGATACACAAACATGTCTTATTTTTATGGTTACTATTTTTATTGTAATAGATATGGTCATAAGAAATTATAATTTCAGAAAAGATCTAACAGTTTCAAAAATAAGAAGGAAAATTATTTAGAATCAAGCAGAAGCTACAACTTTTTTGCTCCTCTATCAAGCTTTGATGAAGAGGCCATAATATGTTACAAGTGTAACAAATTCGGACACATAGCTCGATACTGCAAAAGTGTGTTTGAGTCAGTCAAGAAAGACTAGAGTTTCAAGCCTCCATTCATTAAGAAGGTTCAGAAATGTTCATGGTAGAAGAAACAACCTGAAGATTCTATGTTGATACAGTCAACATTGCATGCAAGAAATGAAGAAAAGCCATGGTTCATTGATAGCAGATGTTTGAGGTATATGTCAGGAGAAAAGAGTAAGTTCATAACTCTAAAGAAGATCAATGGTGGCATAGTAAAATTTGGAGATAAAACCACTACCAAGATAGCTAAAAAAAGTAATTTGAGTTTGGATAATGGTAGAACCAAAACTAAAAATGTTTTGTATGTAAAAGGTCTTAAGCATAATCTATTGAGTGTAAGTTAAATATGTGATCAGGGATACACATTAAAGTTTTATGTAGAAGGTTGTGAGATTAGAAGAAAAGATTCAAATGAGTTGATTGCAGATGCTCAAAGGACAGGTAATAATTTATATGTATTATCAAATATTTTCTCAAAGGCACGATCAAAGGAC
Organism: Torreya grandis; assembly: GCA_037957365.1. NCBI lineage: Eukaryota > Viridiplantae > Streptophyta > Pinopsida > Cupressales > Taxaceae > Torreya > Torreya grandis. Next base: position 4,245,782 of record JARHVA010000377.1, read on the forward strand.
ACATTAAAAGATCTACAAGAGGAGTTGGGAGTAATTTCTATTACTTCCTACCATTGAGGTTCAACATCAGTTGAGGGGGAGCTAAGTGTTAACTCTAAGAAGGCCTTTTGACATTGATGTCAAAGGGGGAGAATAAAAAGTACAAGTATAGGTGCATAAATAAGTACAGGGAACAGGTACAGGTGGCTACAGTAAGGGGGAGTTACTGTAGATTTTTCAAATGATAGTATGTGCAGAATTCAAGATGTGGTAGTTTCAAGATTGAGGTTGCCATCAATGACAAAGGGGGAGATTGTTGAAAATATTGTCATTGATGTCAAAGGTCTAGCATTATTGGTGATAAAGTCCCCATTGCATTTAATGATGTTTGTAATAGTTATATCTTGGCTAATGTGTATTAATATTTATTTAATATTAACAAATATATTTTTGGTTTCATATAAGATAAAATAATGGCCCATGGAGAAGTCAAAGAGTCACAGGGTAAAGACAAAATAAGAATGGGATGCATTTTCCCATAAAAATCATCTTGGGTAATTTCAAAGAGTCACAGGGTAAAGACAAAAAAAGAATGGCACACATTTTCCAATGAAGAGTCATCTTGGGGAATTCCAAGAGTCACCAAGTGAAGACAAAAGAGGAAGGGCACAATTTCTCATGAAGGGACACTTTGAGTAATATGAAAAGTCACCAAGATAAGGACAAAAGAGGAAAGGACGCTTTTGCTTATGAAGGGTCATCACATGACTTTTCAAATGCAAGGATACGAAGGGTCATGTAAGTTTGGTGCCATTTTTCATGAGGATTGAAATTAGGAAAGCTATAAATAAAGGCTTGAGAAGCCATTTGTAATGTGTGAGATAGAGTTTGATTTGATATAGTAATATCTAGCTTAGAAGAGCAATGAGAGAGATAAGTGTGATTTGTATTTGTTATATCTAGCTTAGAAGAGCAAAGTTGAGAGAGGAAAGAGATATTGTAATGAACTATCATTTGTTGAGATAGCAACATTGAGAGATAGTTGTGTGGTATACACAAAGGGGTTGGTGCTCATGTGGGTTGGTGCTCATGAATTATTGTTGTGTTGGTGCTCAGCAAAAGGGTTGGTGCTCACGAATTGTTGCTATATTGGTGCTCAACAAAGGGGTTGGTGTTCCTATGGGTTGGTGCTCATGAATTGTTGTGTTGGTGCTCAACAAAGGGGTTGGTGCTCATGTGGGTTGGTGCTCATGAATAATTGTTGTGTTGGTGCTCAGCAAAGGGGTTGGTGCTCCTACAAGTTGGTGCTTGTGAATATTGTAGTTTGAGTTGGTGCGCATTCATATCTTTGAGATTGTTCTCTGTGGTTTTTTCCACATTGAGTTTCTACATTAAATCTGGTGTCTCTCTTTATCTTGTGTGGTGTTTATTATTTCAATTTTATTGCATATCTTAAATGTTTGGTTAAGTGGAGTTTGATTAAGGGAAAGTTTATAAGATTTATGATATACTGATTCACCTCCCCTCTTAGTATATCTTGTGCTTAACACAATAATTCTTAAGTATAAAACTAGAACCAAAGGGGTAGCACAACATCGCCACATGGTAATAGTAATGGTAGTATAAAATGTTGCTCTAGAAATTAGAGTGCAAGCAATGCACAAGATGGCCTAAGTTCACGAATGATGAAAATGGATGTTGAGTCTATAAATATCCTTCAATCCAAATGGAAAATTGAACCCAAGTTCCCTCAAGTCAAGTGTAAATGGTGAACCCACTTAACACGTCAACCTTATAAACTTAGAAAAAGTGCAATTTTGATTTTGAACTATCAATAAAGGATTTTAAGAAAATTTGACAAGTGGTTTAGACTCAAATGGGAAACATAACTACACCAACTAAATGATATGACAAAATATTTAAGATGATAAATTTGAACAAGAAAAAGATTATTTTTCACTTGGACAACATAACACATCCTTGTTCAAGAAATTTTGGATAAAGTGTTTTGGTTATGACATTTATTTACAAGCAATTTTTGACTCAAATAAATGACCAAGTAAGCTAAAAAGACTAAAATAGACCAATACAACTAAGTGATCATCCTAAAGCCCTATAATTGACAAGGTTACATGATATTATTGAAGTTTGTCTTTATACATGCACTTGAGGGGAAATTAAATGTTCATCCAAAATAAAAGTGTATTATATGGTAGGGTATTTTACACCCCCTTTCTCTCAAGTGACAATATGATGACATGGACCTTGGGATGCACCTCACATCAACAATATTTCTATGGAAAGTGGGGTTTGTCTAAAACTCTATAAGTTATGACCATCTAGATTGATCTCATGTGTATAAACTTTCACGTTTACACACAAGAGAAGCAACATGTCAATTGGATCCATGTCAAATGGCTTGTTGTGAAAAGGTCTTATCCTTTTTATAACCACTACATTCATTAATTTATTAGTTTAGTGTGATTTTCTAAATGATCATATGTTATAGATCAGCTTGCCACTAACAAATATGGTTTAACTGCTCAAATCACCATCTTAGCATGGCGATCCCAATTTGTATACTCGCCCGGTCGCCCCGCCCCCCCTGCCCCCCCCCCCATGGAGAAGGGTTGAAGATGATGCTGAGAGATGAAGTGTTGAGTCAAAGCTTCCCTAAAGAACTCGTGGGAGGTAATGACATTCCCCTCACAAACTCACAAGCCAAAATGCATGAAATAAAATCTAAGTAAAAAGGCTTTATATGTTGTTTTTAAATCACCCAAACATGTGGGTTTTGGGGAGATCCTAGATATCTTTATTTTTATCCCTTGGACAAAGGCACAATTTGTAATGAAAATGGTGCTTTTGATCACCTGAGTTCCCTATAGGGGATGGGGGGAGAGCATACACACATAAATTCCTTTTTGCTCAAACAATTTAACAAAACAAATGATAGATGAAATATACAAAACAAAACTTTGAAGTGAGTTTGGTTTTAAGCATCAAATTGAAGTGTTTGGTGATGTTATTTGGCCCTTCAACCTTAATTTACAAAAACTTTTGAAAAATAATCACAAAAAATTCAATATAAACATGTAAATTTTCCTTTTAAAGAATCAAAGGAAAGTTCCTAATTCTTTTTAAGCACCAAAAGGAGGTTAAAAAGACTTAAGTAAGCTCAAATTGATCACTTTCCATGTTGGTCCTACATAAAGATTTAGATAACCTTGTTTAGATTTTAAGCACTTTTTGCTGTGAGACAAGTAACTTTGGGAAACATGCTCTCAGATATGTGTTTTTTAAAAAACACAGAGATTCGATCACTATTGACCGATGTCAATTCTTGCAAGACCGTCACTAGTCAAAAACCCAACCATCACCGATAAAAAACCCAACTGTAAGTGGTAAAAAATAACTACCAACAGCCACCTATGAACCCAAAGGTAAAAACATTATGCTTAAAAATGTTTATTAGGATAAAATCTCCAAAAGATAAGCTTTTGGATCAAGATTATCTTTAGACCAGAGACTTATAAAACTCAATTTTTTAGAAACGAACTTGAATAAAATCTCAAAATGCAAATTGTTAGCCATATTTTTCCTTGCAACCCAATCAACCATGATTATCCCTAATCGATGCTAGTCACCAAGAACCATCATCAGTCACTATGTAACTTGTGTGTGCACCAAAAACATTAGAAACATGGAAAAAGAGCTAAAACAATGATGTGTAAAGACTTTTTAATTACTAAAATGAAAATGTAAAATTTTCACAATATCTTCTTTGATTGAATGGAATCTATGGTCCCACCAGGTGTGCTAAGATGTAAGATTGGATTAAAAAGTTGGTTAGTCAAACATTAATCATGTAAACACAAAGAATGCATAAATAACTAACAAGCTAAGCCAAACTATTCCAACAGGGTTTACAAATAATAATGAAGAACAATTGAAAGAAAGCAAATACCTATTACCTTCTCAAGTGACTCCACCATCCAAAATCTGCTCAAAGCATGTTTTTCTCCTTGATATAATGTTCTTGTCTTTGTCAACAATGGATGCCAAGCTCCTCCATCATCTCAAGATCACTATACATAACCTAGGCTCAAGATAAAAAATCTAATCTATGCCTATCAAATGAAACTTGCAAATAAAACACAATGATCAACACTAAGAAATGTTGTAGAGATAATTTCGAATTATAAGTCTACAACATTTTAGCATAAAAATGATGTTCTATGCCCTTCTATTTATATAAATTTTAAATGGGTCAGGATTAACCATGACCATCCATCTCAATATTGAGATGTGTGGCCATGAATTAATCTAATATTATATAATAAACTCATAAATATACTCATAATGATTTGGGAGGAAGGGGCATTAATGAGGCATGGGTGCTCATAAACCTGATATTTATTATATTTATGGCTTATGGATGCCACCCTATAGATCATGTCATTAGGTGATGCAGATATTGAAAATAAATTTCCAATAATGCAATAATCAATAACCTCTATGAAAAATCCATTTAAGCTCTTGATTTGAATTAATTAGTTTAAACAAGATTAATCAATTTAAGTGCAAATCTTTGGAAATTGGTGCAAAATTAATCAAAATGGTCAGAAAGACTTATTATTGGGTCATAATTTGACTCAAGAGGAATTAGAAGGTAATGTTAGATGTGTATGAACTGTTATCCCATTTAGGATGTTGCTGACATAAAATAATAAATGTATGTGATATGTACTAATAAATTAGAAGAAAAAAGTGATCCAAAGCACCAAAATGTGAAATAATCATTTTGACTCAAAATAAATTGATCAAAGTTAGGAATCACATAAAATGCATTACCCCATTTAAAGATACATTAGCCTAAATAGGCACTTGTATATGACAAGCCCAAACCATTTATTATGTTTTCGGTGATTTTGGTCTAAATTGTGCATTTGAATGCAATTTGAGTAAGATTGATAATTTCAACATAAATAGTTTTAGAAATTGGATGTCTACACAATGAAGCATAAATCTCAACGTAAAATGTAGATTTTGATTTCATAATTGTATTTTCTAAAAATGGAAAGAAGTAAGAGAGTTAATATACTTAACATTTTATGACACTATGTAAGTTTGAGACTAAATGCAAGCATTAGGAAAGGTAGGAAATTGAACTGTGAGTCACTCAAATCAAGAACAAGAGTTTTGGGCTCTTCTGCATAATAATGTCATCTTTTGGTTGGTACTCTTTGACATCAACAACCAAAATTGATGGTTTCATTTATGTGAAAGTTTATCTTTTGTTCTAGTATAGGCCTCTATGACTACTTCTCTTCTTTTTGTGTGTGGTGTTGAACTTTGACTTGTTAGAGGTACAAACCACTGAGGGGGGGTGAATCAATGGTGAAAAACAATCCAATTCAATTTCCAAACCCTTCAAAAAATTTAAGCATTCAATACAACCATCCATGAAGCATTCAAGATGTTTATAACAATGAACAATAGATAATGCAAGATCACACACACACCATAAGATCTATGTGGGAAATCTTTTTGGGGAATAAAACTCACTCTTAAGCCTGTAGACACATGGACTACTTGTCCTATAAGAAGTATGAAAATTTGAGACTTTAGTGAAACACCTATTCCATAAGGTGCACTATTGGAGATTTGTCGATAATGTCATGATGATGTCATGGAGGTGTCTAAGTGAGTGGATGAAGTGCCTCGATAGTCTAAGTGATAATAATAGAGTGTGCAATGTGCTTGTCCTAGTATCCTTGAAGTATGCTTAGTTGATCTTCAATTTTGGCATGGTTAAAGATGTTCAAGGATGAGTATGGTTATTTTAAGATATGAAAGAGGTCCCATAATATGTCTTATATGCTTTGAGTGCTTTTGTGCATGAGTGGAATTCATCTTGTAGTCCATAGTTTTCATCTAGACATTTTGGGTCTAGTGGTAGAAAATTATGGGTAGGCAGTTTGATGACATCACCATTACCACATGTGGATGATTCAAGGGGAGTTGTTCATATGGTTATGATCACATTAGTCCCTAGTTTCTATACACCAAATTTTAGGTCATAAAATAAAGTGAGACAAAATATATGCAAGTGCAAAGTTAGGCTCCCAGGCAATTTAATAGTGTTTTCTCATACTTTGCCAAATTTGCATGAGGGAAGAAATAACTAAGTAAGCAGTTTGTTGATGGCATATTTTGCACTTGTGAAGGTGCGAGGAGAAAATGATCATATGGGTTTGTTTAGTTTTGTGTCTAGTTTATTTTCACTAAATTTTAGATCATGCGATGAAGCACATCAAAAGAAATACATGTGCAAAGTTGGCCTTCTAAATAGTTCTTGACATAGTTGGTTCTATGACATAAATAAAGATGAGTGAGAAAATTAATGGATTTATATATTACATGAGAGAAGGTTTCAAGAGAATTTTTACATAAGGTTGGATTATCTTACGTGATAATATCATATGGTCTAAATTTTAGATCATGCGAGTGAGCGAGACAAAAGTTATTGTGGTTCAAAGTTGGCCTTTTAGGCATATTGCAGTGGTTCCCATACATAGCCAAATCTGCACAAAGTTAAAGTTTAGGACCAAATAGAGATCTAACAGTGCATGGGATTCCATACATCTAGATATACAGTACACATCAAGTCAAAGAGGTTAAAGTGTTTGATGTTTAAACTGGGTAAAGATTGAGCTCCTTACAAAAGGATCAATGGAGCATGTTCATTCCAAGATGTCAAGAAGTATCAAGATGAGGACATGTGTTCGAGGTTTAACACTAATAAAAGGTAAGGGATAAGGATATAATGGTGAGTGGGTGTTCATACATATTGATCAAATAGTTCACATTGCATAATAAAGACCTGGATGATCTGTAGAAATCGACAGTGCACATTGAGTCAATATTGCAAGATTGCACGAGATGAGGTCAACTATTTAAAGTTTAATGTTTGGGAATTGTTGCAATATGCATTAAAGATAGAACAAGATCAATGGTGCATGATTTATCTAAGATGCAGGGATGTGAGATGAGTACATGGTGTTTAAGGTTTAACTGTGATCGTTTGAATTCAAATATTTGTTTTTAACAAAGGAATAACCAATGTCTGCTTTTTAGGTCATATCTTTTGATCTATGTAAAATTTCCTCATGGTGTGAAAAGAGAACTTATATAGGACTCCAAGGTACATTTGGAAATATATATTTGAAGATATGAAAATGTTTACAATTAAATATATGTAGATTCAAAGTTGACTATGTTTTTCTATATGTTCTGCAAGTGACATTAGAAGGATATTTGAGCTTGTCTTGATATTATTTAGATATATCTTGATGAATTAGATATTGGGGAGTGTTTTAGACTACATGAGGACCATATATGTGAATTATAAATGTTTGAAAATTTTCATATAGTATTAAAAAATCTTAATAAGTTGATTATGTATTCGTTCATAATGTTCTTGTGCACTAGGCCAGTGTTTGAGTTGTTTAAGCATACGTAGAAGTGAGAAAAGTTGACTGTGATCATTTAAATATGTCTAAGGGTACATATGGAGTGGACCTATGCAATTGAGAGTGGTCTTATGTTTTTTTTTGCTTGATGAAGTGCTAAATGTATAAATAGGTCTCCATGATACCTATAAGAGCTACAAGGGTCTTTTTAAAAGGTGTAACTGCTTAATGGTGACCCATGGCTGATATGGCTATCCTATGTTGATTTTTTTGAGCTATGTATTTATATGAGATATATGCCTTAAGGGTTAAGGCATGCCTATTATCTGACCATGATCATGAATACTCTATAAATAGTGAAACCAAGTGTGTTGGTTTCTAGATGTGTGAGTAGAATTTGTATTTTGAGAGCATAGTGTTGTGAAGTGAAGGAAGGGGTGGGTGCCTAGTGGATGAATTGAAGAGCAGAACATATTGAGGACTATTTGTATGATTTTTAGGTCATAATTCAATTGGTATAATAGTGCTCTTATAGACTGAGTGTGAGCGAAGATGAAGAGTGATAAGCAGAGGTCCATCATCAGGTGTTGTAGACATCCATCCAAAGGTGGATGTATTCTTATGTATTGTTGTGGTAGCTTAAAATCTAGGGGGTTACAGTGTCCTTGAAAGTTGAAACTTGTTAAAGGTCTAGTTGTTATGGTAGCTTAGCTAGATAGGTGTAGAAGCTCCTTATGGGATTGTAGTCTCATTAAAATAAAGGATGTTAGTTCCTTGATCAGTTACAACTGGTCTAAATTGGTTCTTGTTATTATAAGACATTAGTCCAATTATAGGTTCTAGTATATTTTCTCCACCAAGAGGGTTTCCCACATATGTCATTTGTTATGTGCTTGATCTTGCATTGTCTTTCTTGTTCATTGTTGTGAATGATGTGTATACTTCCTGAATGTTTGTGGTAACTAATTACAAGTTTTGAAAGGTTTTAAACTTGAAGTTAGATTATTTGGGCTCACTGATTCATCCCCCCTCTCAATGATTGTACCTCTAACAATAGGTATCAGAGCAGGTCTTTTGGTAAAGGCTCGACAATTTGAATGTTATCCAAGGTACAATATGGGTAGTCATCAAGGAGGTTTCTCTACTAAAAAAACACTGATGTTCAATGGATACAATTAAGCTTTTTTGAGTGAAAGAATGAGGACATACATTATGTCCCTAGGGTTTGATGTATGTCCTCATCCTTGCATTCAAAAAATCATATTATTGTGCAATATATTGTGGATGGTTATGTTGTTCCTAATACTCCTCCATCTAGTGCTGCAGGTAAGAAGATGTTTGAGAATACTTCTAAGGCAATGAATGCCATCACTTGTGGTATTATAGAAAATGAGTTCACTAAGGAAATCCATTGTAAATATGCTAAATAAATATGGGACAAAATGTAAATAATTTATGAAGGAGATTCAAAGATCAAGCTTGCTAAGTTATAGACTCATAGAAGGCAAATTGAAAGTCTCAAGATGAAGGAAGAAGATTCTATGGCATCCTTTCTACATAAACTTGATGAGATTGTGAACATCATCAGAGGTCTTGGAGAGAACCTTTAAGAGGCTATTGTATTTCAAAAGGTATTAAGGTCTCTATCTCTCAATTTTGATCCAAAAGTTTTTACTATAGAAGAAAGTCATGATCTTACTCTATTGAAGATGGATCAATTACATGACACCCTTAATGCCTATGAGATGATAGTAAATGATGATATACCACAAAAGCAGGAAGAAACAATCAAGACAAAAATGAATTCAAAGAAAAATTTCCAAGGTAAGAAACCCAAAAAGGATAACATATCTTACATTGATGAAGATGAACTAATTTCTTTGATTACTAGGAAATTGAACATAGGCTCAGGGAAGTATAAGGGTAAACTACCCTTTAAATGTTTCAACTATGGAGAGATGGGACATTTTTCTCATAAGTTCTCTCATAAGCATGAGAATAATGATGATGAAGAGCATGGTGAAGGCCAAGATGAAGACAAGAAGACATATAGGAAGAAAGGTTTTAGAAAGTTTAACAAGAAGTCCTTCAAAAACAAGAAGAGTCTTTACACCAAAGAATATGTCAGCTCATCAGATGAGAATGAAGATAGTGAATCAGAATATGATCATGAAGATGATGGTCCTATTGAATATGAAGCCTTGTTCATGACTAAAGAAGAAAGTTACTCACATCAATAGGAGTCTACTTCGAGTGATTTAGATGATGATGAAGATGAGGTGGACTATGAGACTGCATTAACAAATACTCTTGAAGAAATGAAGATAGAGAAGAAGATCAATAATAAAATGAAGTCTCAACTCAAAGACTATGAGGATCAATTCAGTGTATATGAAACAAGAATAAATGAAGATACCTAGGAGCATGAAGATATAGTCAAGCATATCAGTTGTCAATTGAAAATCTTGTCTTCAAGTACGAAAGCTAAAGAAGATGAATGTTCAAGGTATGTTTCTGAAAATGAGTCTTTGAAATTTGAGTTAGAGAAGACATCTATTAAGGTGAAGTCATTTGTGAGACTTGAAAAGAGCTCAAGTGATCTAGACAACATTTTGAATGATCAAAATCATGCAAGTGATAGAACTGGTATTGGATACGAAGAAGAACCAGAGAATGAAACTCAAGACAAGATGAAGACTATTTTGAATAAGGGAAATCATAATTTGAAGACAAATCATCAGATAAGGAATGAAGGTGCTGGCAGAATGAAGACAAATTAGATCAGGCAGCTAAATCCTATGAGGTATGCAAGATTTAATGGTTATCATTTCACATGTAATCAATTTGGGCATATCATTAGAGAATGGAAGAGACATGTTATAAATGAGTTTGCATGAAACTATGATGGGGGTCTTCAACAAAAAGGTGTGAACAAAGCTAAGGGCTTTAACTGTCTTGATGTGGGACACTTTACAAACCATTTTCCACATAAGATTAATAAAGGTGAGTCCTCTTTAAAAAGAGGAGGTTGTTTCATTTGTCATGACATAGCACACATTGCATGTTTTTATCCAAATAAGATATAAAAGATACATTTATTGCAAAATGTATTGTGTGTCAATTGTCAACAGAGAGATCACATTGCTATATTCTGCAAGTAAAGGTCTACAAGATAGAATAAATTTAATCAGGCTCCTAGAGTGCAAGAAAGAGGGCAAGTTAACTCATGGAAGCCAAAGGTAAAAAGTGTGAGTCGTGAGAAGTCTTTAGGTCCAATTTATCTATTTTCTATGATGGATAAAGCTACAAAAATTGAAGAGTGACAAGAGGTATCATTGTCTGCTCATGTTGAAAATGAAGAGACTAAGTTCAAAGAGAAGACCAGGGTGTTGGTTGAGGCTAGTTTTGAGTTGTGTATGGATCCAAGTGAACACCCTGATGTTGCTAATAAAGTATCATTAAAATAACATCATTTATTAGTACCTAGTAATGAGGTTCCAAGCTTGAAAGAAGATTCTACAAATGAAAAGGTATGTCATGAATCTATGTTGTCTCCATGTATTGTCAATCCAATCATAGAAGAAAAGGAGAATGTTGAAGTGGTTGAGCATGTTTCTTCTCTTATGCCTAAAAATAATAAGAACTATATGTATCAGATGGCCAATGAAGAAAATGAATATGAGGAGTTACGGGAAACTCCTAGTTTCACATTATTCTAGGACATTGTGAAGTAGGATGTCTCTACTTATGCTTCTTAGGAGACATCTTTATTGTGGAGAAGTAATTTTGTGTGATCAAGATCATAATGCCAATCAGAGAAGGTCTTTGGTTAAGGGGGGGCAAAAATATCTTGAGTTTGTTCTAGAGATTTGTGAAATAGCTATAATATAGGGTTAGAATGGGTGTTTCTAGATGGCATAATATGATTAATGAAAAGTCAAGAAGAGTTTAATACTCAGGAAGGTCTGTAAACTTCTTTATGATCTATTCCATGTAGTTTTGTATCTTGTTGATCTTGTTTATGTCAATCAATTTTTTTTGAGTGCTCTCAGTTTTCTTAGTGTTGGCTTAAGGGCAAGCAGGCCTAAAATGGGTTATAGGAAGTCAATGTTCCCAAAGGTATGGATGCTTAATTTTAGTCTAGAAGTGTGTATTGGTTGTCTCTAGGTGTACAAGAAGTTTCAGAGGTGGATGTTGAACAAAAGGAGGTTTGTTGACTCTATTTGTTTTGAGGTTCTAAGGTTTTAGGCTCTACTAAAAAATTGGTTTGCCTTATGATTTGAGGTTTTAGGCTTCTTAATATGTTGAATGGGCCAAATGGGTTTTCAAATCAAGATTCATATATATTTAAAGTTTTATGGATTTCAATTTATTCATTTTTTTGTCAAGATGGAGGCCTAATTAGCCAGTAGGTTTTAGAATGAAGCATGTTGCATAGGATGATCTAGGTGTTGAATTTTTTTTTTCTTGATGGGGCATATGAGAGTGATATAGATATGAAGTTTCAAGTTTTGAAGGTTCATCTACTAAAATTTACGAGCTTTGCAAGTTCTAGGTATGGCTGCAAGGAGTCTAGACTGGCCTAGTGAGAATAATAGTGATTTGTGTTTAGTTTATCCAAATGATCAAGGTATGAGTATTTCAAGGTGAGTTATCAAGTTTATTTGGTACATATTTCTTGTTTGGTGAGTGGCATGAAGTTATTTTGGTGGTCCTTGAGGTGGTTTGAGAGAGAAGGCTAGTAAGTCTGTATGGTGGTTCTTCATGGTGTGTGGAGATTTGAAGATGCTCAGGAGGTGAAATTGCTTAGAAATATTACGGGGAGTCACTTTTTTATGTCTCTTGGTGAGTTTCATCATATTTTAGTATTTTTATGTGTTCTTTCTTCATTGGTTGTAGTGCTTGGTTGAAGAGAGTGTTGTCATGGAGCAAGAGGAAGATGTCAAGGCAAGAAGAGGTAAGCTCAAGATAAGGGGGAGTGTGTATCATATTTTTAATATGGTCCTCTCTTATTGATGTTATTTTTAGGTCATCACAATCATTTGGTTCCCACTTTGTCATTATGTCAAAAGGGGAGAAAGTTCCTATTGTGAGAGTGCTTGAAGAGAGAAAAGGAAGATGAGTTGTATGCAGTTATATGATGGTTGTTGACATCAATGAAAAAGGGGGATATTATTGGATATTTTTCAATGATGTTATAGTTATGTCAAGGAGGTGTCCAATTGAGTGGATGAAGTTCCTTGATAGTCTAAGTGATAACAACAAAGTGTGCAATGTGCTTGTCCTAATATGCATGAAGTATGTTTGGTTGATCTTTAGTTTTGGCATGGTTAGAAATGTTCAGGGATGAGTATGGAAATTTGAGAATGTTAAATAGGTACCATAAGATGTATTTTATGGTTTGATTGATTATTTTCATGAGTGGAATTCATCTGGTAGTCCATAGTTTTCATTTAGACATTTTGGGTCTAGTGGAAAAAAATGAATAGGCAGTTTGCTAACATCACCATTGCTAGGTGTAGATGAGTCAATGGGAGTTGGTCATATGGTTATGATAAAATTAGCCCATATTTATTATCTAATAAATTTTAGGTCATACGATGAAGCATGAAAAAATATATGCAAGTGCAAATTTGGGCTCCCAAGTAGTTTGACAATGTTTTCCCATACTTAGCCAAATTTGCATGAGGGAAGAAAGAGTTGAGTAAGCAATTTAATGATGGCATATTTTTCATGTGTGAAGGTGTGAGGAAAAAAATGATCATATGGGTTTTTTTTAGTTTTGTGCCTAGTTTATTTGCACTAAATTTCAGATCATGTGATGAAGTGCATCAAAAGAAATGCATGTGCAAAGTTGGCCTTCCAGACAGTTCTTGACATAATTGGCTCTATAGCAAAAAGAAATCTGAGTGAGCAAATTAATGGAGTTATATCTCACATGAGATAAGGTTTTAGGATTATTTTTACACATGTTTGGATTCTCCTCTATGAGGAGATCATATGGTCCAAATTTTAGATCATGCAAGTGAGTGAGGCAAAATTTATTGTGGTCCAAAGTTGGCCTTTTAGGCATATTGCAATGGTTCCCATACTTAGCCAAATCTACATGAAGTTAAATTTCAAGAACAAATGAAGATACAATAGTTCACGGGAATTCATATATATATATATATATATATATATATATATATATATATATATATATATATTGCATCAAGTCAAAGACATCAAAGTGTTTGATGTTTAAAATAGGTAAAGATCGAGCTCCTTCAAGGATCGATGGAGCATGTTCATTATAAGATGTTAGGAAGCAACAAGATGAGGACATGTGTTATAGGTTTAACACTAAGAAAAGGTAAAGGATAAGGATCTAATGGAAATTAGGTTTTTTTATATAGATTTATTGAATAGTTCACATTGCATAATAAAGACCTGGGTAATCTGCAAAGATTGACGGTGTGCTTGAGTCAATATTGCAAGATTGCACGAGATGAGGTCAAATGTTTGAAGTTTAACATTTAGGAATTGTTACACTATGCATTAAAGATAAAAAAAGATAATGGTGTATGAATTATCTAAGCTTTGGAGACACAAGATGAGGACATGTTGTTTGCGGTTTAATTGTGACTGTTTGAATTCAAATATTTATTTTTAACAAAGGAATGACCAATGTCTAGTTTTTGGGCCATATCTTTTGATCTATGTAAAATTATCTCATGCTGTAAAAATAAAACTTGTATAAGACTACAAGACACATATGGAAATATATATTTTAAGATTTTAAAGTGTGTATAGTCAAAGTTATGTATATTTAAATTTGAATATGTTTTTGTGTATGTTCTACAAGTGACCCGAGAAGAATGTTCGAGCTTGTCTTGATATTTTTTGATATGTCTTGACGAATTAGATTTTGAGGAGTGTTTTAAAATCCATGAGGACCATATGTGTGAATTATAAAGGTTTGAACATTCATATATAGTATGAATAAATATTAAAAAGTTGACCATGTATTTGTTCATAATGTTCTTGTGCACCAGGTCAGTGTTTGAGTTGTTTGAGCATATGCAGGAGTGAAAAAAGTTGATCATGATCATTTTAAGATGTTTAAGGGGACATATGGAGTGGACCTATGCAATTTAGAGTGGTATTATGTTCTTTTTTTTCATGATGAAGTGTTAAATGGGTGAATAGGTCTCCATGAGACCTATAAGACCTACAAGGGCCTTTTTGAAAGGTATAGTTGCTTAAGTGTGGCCCATGGGTGATGTGGATGAACTATGTTGATTGTTTTGAGTTGTGTTGTGATGTGAGATATAATATTTAAGGTTTAAGGCATGCTTATTGGCTGACAAAGATGATGATGATCATGAATGCTCTATAAATAGTGAAACCAAATGTGTTAGTTTCTAAATGTGTGAGTGGAATTTATATTTTGAGAGCATAGTGTTATGAATCAAAATAAAGGTTGGGTGCCCAGTGGATGAGTTGAAGAGTATAAAAAATTGAGGATTTTTTATATGACCTTTAGGTCATTATTTTATTGATAGAATAATGCTCTTACAGATTGAGTGTGAGTGAAGGTGAAGAGTGATAAGCAGAGGTCCATCATTAGGAGTTGTAGACATCAGTACAAAAGTGGATGTGTTATTAGGTGTTGTTGTGGAAGCTCAAAATATAGGGGGTTGAAGCCTCCTTTTAAGGTGAAACTTGCTACAAGTCTAGTTATTTCGGTAGCTCAGCTAGATAGGTGTAGAAGCTCCTTGTGGGATTGCAGTCTCACTAAAATAAGGGACTTTAGTTCCTTGATCAATTACAACTAATCTAAATTTGTTCTTATTATTATTATAGTAAAATAGTTAAATTATGGGTTCCAATGGGTTTTCTCCTCTAAGAGGGTTTCCCATATTTGTCATGTGTTATGTGCTTGATCTTGCATTATCTTTCTTGTTCATTGTTGTGAATGATGTGTATACTTCATGAATGCTTGTGGTAACTGATTGAGAGTTTTGAAACGTTTGAAATTAAATTTAGATTATTTAGGCTCACTGATTCACCCCCCAACTCTCAGTGATTGTACCTCTAACAAGCACCTATCCCTACGATGGTTAGGTCCTTCTCACTAGAATTTAGTGAAACTCCTATTCCATAAGGAGCCCCTGTCCCTAGGATGGTTAAATCCTTCTGACCAAAATTTAGTGAAACACCTATTCCATAAGAAGCACTTGCCCCTAAGGATGGTCAAGTTATTCTAACCTAGATGTTGAGCACCCTCCCAACACCTATGATAGGAACATATCCTGATCATTGATTTCCTACTAATCTAATGGAGACACCCTAAAACACAACCCCCTTCACTTCTTCACACACTCACAAACATCCAAAACCAACTTTTGGATCACTCTACACTTCTCATCAACAAATCTATTACAACCTCAGTAACATGACCAAATGGTCATACACATAGTCCACACTTTGATCTACCTCTTAAATCAACCACCAATCTCACATAGACATCGTCTATCCTTCACTCACACTCAAGGCATTCAAAACGTCCTTTTGGATCACTCTAGACCTCTTTGCTTATTCTCAATATTCAAACCTAAAATATTAATGTTCTAACATTATAAATATGACCAATGGGTTATACACATATTCATTAACTTCCTCTTCTCTACAACCCATCCACTGGGCACACACTCTTTCTTTCCATCACTCTACAACTCTCACACACACCTTCTATCAAATCTCACAAGTCTAGAAATCATCATCTTTGGTTTCACATTTTATATAGTCTTCATGAATATTATGTTCACAACCTTCCTTTTTGGCCACAACACATGTCTTCACTCTTAAGGCATCTACATGGGTCACCTTTAAGTAGTATCGTCTTTTAAATAGGCCAAGTGTCATTTTTGGTCCTATGAAGACCCATTCACCTCTTTGACACTTATCTGAGAAAACTTAGAACACAAGAACACTTTAAAAATATATAGATCCATGGCACATGATCTATAGGTCCACCTTAAATTAAAACATCCATCACAACACCCTTCTACTACAAGATAATTAGCCCAAACATCATTCTGTACATACGATCACCAAGAACAAACACACAATAAACTTCTAAGCCTTTGATCATATAGAATATGGATTGGTAAAACCTCCATAATCCACACATATGTTCCTCATGAAGTCTACAGAATACTCCAACACTTGGTTCATATTAAAACATCAAAATACCATCAAGAACAACTTAATTACCCTTCTCAGGTTACATGCAGAGCATGAACACATACACAATCAAATTTGAAACTCCATATATTTGATTTTAAAAATAATTAAACTTTATAACTAATTTATGTATATGCACCATGAAGTATTATACAACTTTTCATTTTATACCATGATTAAATTTTGCATATATCAAAAGTTATAGCACAAAAACTGTAGATTAGTCTTCCCTCACAAATTTGAATATTTGAATTCCAACAATCACTAAGCAACTATTAAACTTCAAAAAATTTATCAAAATATCATGCCCTCTCATATATTGAATGAATATTAATCATTTATATCCTTTGAAATTAGCTTGGTCTTTACCTTTTCTTACTATTAAACATCGAGCACTTGTCATCATCTCATTGCTTCCTAATAATTTAGAACAAATGTGCTCAGTCGATCTCTATGGATTAAGTAGGTCTTTATCTTGAAGTGCTCATCATTTATCTAAGCTTTGAACTCTTGAAACTATGCCATTTGGAAGATCTACATGCCTTCTAAAAATTTAATTATTTGACTTCAACTCATACCATTGATCTTCTGACAATATGAATACCCGTGAACCATTGATCTTCTGTCCAAGCTCCGTGAATGTGACACATGTCACTAAGACGTTCATTCTTTGACATATTAAATTTTACATGCACTATTAGATCAAGATATATGATTTAATGCACACCATTATATATACTGACTAGATGACCTTAGACTTCAGTGTAGTTTATCTTAGTGGTCTCTGGCCCATTACAACCTGCACGTGTAACTTTGAAGATTTATATCTCGAGCTAGAAAAAACTTCAAGACTCTAAATTTTTAGGGTAGATTATTGGAACTATAGACAACATATCCATGTAAACCTTTGAAAATTATTGACTTTATTCATGCCTAAATTAAATGCACAAACTTATTGGTTCATACATATCTGCATGACATGTAATGACGGTCTAGCTAAGTATAGAAACTTAGTGAACTTCTATTTGAGAGGCCAATTTTGCACCCACATGTCTGTTAGGTTTTGGAGCTAAAAGCTTCACTGATGCAAACAGGGAAGGAGGTTGCTGAGTGGCAGAGAAACTGACGTCGGTCTGATCAATCGACGTCAGTCATATCCAGTGTGCAGAGCAACCGACGTTGGTCAGGGATCGGTCGACGTCAGTCATCTCCAGGCAGATAGGGACCGACGTCGATCGCTTGTGCGATTCCAAAATTTCTAGTTCACAGACAGTTAGTTAACGAATCGATTGTTTGCATGTAGAAGGCCAATTATAGTCTTGAAGCTGCAGATCTAATTATTGTAATTATATGTCTAATTATTGTTTACATGGGATCTATATAATAGACTCATGGGCTGTATTGTAAAGTGTGCTAGTTGAGTTGAGTAGGCCAGCTCCTTCTGTATGTGTAGAGAGCAAGGGTAGCTCCTCCTAGTTCCAAAACAGTGCCAAGTGTGGGTGTTGGTTTGGAGAATCAGAAGGGTTCTTCATGTATGTATGATCTTGGTCAGCAGGTGTGCAAGGCCAGGTTTGGAGATCTGCATGGTAAATAAGATCATTGATCTGCAGGTGTTTGTGTGTGTTTGATCTAGGTTTGTAAGGGTTGCAAAACCAAGTTTATTTGTAGGTGGCAGCAAGATCAAGGAGATCACAACACAACAGGTAGCAAGATCAGGCAGAATCTACTTGGAGTACGGTGTGTACTCAGTTGGAGAGCAAGAGAGGAAGGCAAGGCAGTTCCTTCCAAAGTAAGATCATTTGAGTTACAGGTTATTGCAAGTTCATGGGAGATCTACTTGGAGTATGTTTGTGTACTCAGACTTGAGTATGTGTGTATACTCAGTGGTACTGGCAGCAGTGATACTGACTGGTTGGAGGTGAACACCAACTCTGTGTTTGAGTTGTGTGTTGGGCCCGTGATTGAGAGAGTGAGCTCTTGAAGAGATTTACTATTTATGCCCTAGAGGTGTGGGAGCCCTAGAGGTGTGTAAGGAAGAATATTGTGGCATCTTTTTGTTGTATTTCCTTCTGGAAGAGTATTAATACAATTGGGTATTGTCTCTCATATTCTATGTTATTTCTAAATTCTAGTTACTTGTTACTTTTGGTTAAATTTTGCATTTAGTTGCTTATACAAAGGTAATCAATTGTGTGCTTTCGGGTCTTAACAAAGTGGTATCAGAGCTAAGGTTGCAGGGAGCAGGTTTGTGTTTGATTATAGGTTACTCTTAGGGGTTTTTGATTGAGTGGGAGTATAGCAATGGCAGAAGAAAGTACACTAAGAATAGAAGAATTGAAAAGCACGAATGGTCAATTATGGTGTTATGAAAAGAAAGAGCAGGTAAAGAAAGATTGCTGGTTGGTTCAAGATTAGCATGAAGGAACTGAAGAAGTAGATGTTACAGGTGTTATTGCACAGGATGCTCTGGGATGTTCCTTGGATAAAGTAGAATCTTGTTTTATAGATTTTGTTGCCTCTTTCCATGCAGCCTAAAATAGAGTATTTTTTCATGTTAAGGTCCTTGGAGACTTTGGAAAGATTTATTTAGGGGCTGGTGTTCCTTGTCAAAGTATTGGCAAAGGGGAAGTGAAGCTGAAATTGTAGGCGACCAACACATGGGTGTTGAAAGAGGTCATGCAGGTCCCAGTCTTGAAGATGTGGCTAATTTCTTTAAGAAAGTTGGGTGATGAGATATGCATAAGAATTCTCACAGTGGATGCACTTGAATTAGCTGGTGGTAAGAAAGCAGGTACTCATTATCTACTTGCTTACATTACTAATTCTTCTTCTGTTGCAAAGATGTGGCTTTGTAGGCTTGGTCGCATGAGCAAGAAGGAGATGCATGTTCTTAAGAGGAAGTCAGATGTCTTTGACAGACTTAAGAACTGGAAAGCCTTGGTGTTTATGGAGGAGATGATGGATAGAGATCAGCGGATGGGATTGAGTAACTCTGAGCAGAGCAGTTTGGACAAGGTTTTGATCCAAAGAGAGCTCACAGGTAAAAATTCATCACTCATAAGTGAACACAGGTACTGGCATCGATTAGGAGGAATCGACGTCGAACAGACAGGTGCCAATGTCAGTCATGTGCAGATCAGAGCCGGTGGTGTCGAGCAGGGTAAGTCCAATGTCGATCAGGAAGATCGATGTCAGCAATAGGTAAGACTGACATCGATCAAGAGGACCGACATCGGCGACAGGTAGACACTGATGTCGGTCAGGAAAACTGGCATCGATAGTCAGGACAGTCGCATGGAACTGACGTCGGTCGGATGCAGACTGTGTGGTGACCAAGGTCGGTCATTGGAATGGATTTTGGGTGGACAACAAGCTGCCAAGGAGTCTCAAATGCCCATATGGAGGACTGAAAGTGTAAGTAAGCCTCAAATTTGTTGTTCCTCTTTTTTATACTCATTGCTCACTGCAGAGCAGGAAGGATCTAGGAAACAGTGGGAGCATGGCATGAATAGGATGCAAAACCAAATGGGAGATTTGGTAGGGTTGCCAACTGGTATGAAAGCACTGAAAGATGAATGGATACCTTAGTTAAAGAATAGAGAGAATGGATACGTGAGACGGAAGGCCAAGTCATATGGTCTTGAGAAAACTGCAGGACAGTGGTACATGTTTGACAGGTGGATTACAAAGCATGGCTTTAGTCAATGTCAGTGTAACTACTGTGATTTCTTTACCAGGTGGATGATGGTCACGACATTATCTTATTACTATATGTTGTGTGTTTGCTTGTTGCAGGGTCACACATGCAGGGTTGCTGAGCTAAAGGTAATGTTAGTTCAGTGGTATGTCATGAGGAATTTGGAGCAGTGAAATTCTTTGGCATAAGTGTGTTCTAGAGACATGAAAGGTCACAGGTTGATTTTGTCTCTAGATGATTGTGTGATACCAATTAGCACGCCGATGGTCAGACAGTTCTATGAATAGTGTCCTGATTCACATGATGAGGTTAAGTACATGCATACTGGACCTGGGTTGCCCACACAGTGGGAGCTGTCAGAAAGTTTGGAGTTGATCTGGGAAAGAAGCACTGAAGGGTAGTTCAGTGGATTCTCAGGTATCTGAGATGGACCAGCAGAAGGTATACATGTTATGCAGGGTCAAGGTCTTCACTACATGGAGTTGTAGGTTCGGATGTGGCAGGTTACTTGGATGACAAGAGGTGCACCACATGTTGTGTGGTGGTTGGTCTTCAAGATTGAACTTGAAGAGGGATACAAGCTAGGAAATAAATTAGATGAAGGTATAAGTATAGGTACAGGTGCAACTATTTATCTCCAAGTGAGAGATTGTTAGGTTGTGCAGCTAAAAGCTTCACTGATGCAAACAGGGAAGGAGGTTGCTAAGTGGTAGAGAAACTGACGTCGGCCTATCAACTGACATCGGTCATATCCAGTGTGCAGAGCAATCGACGTCGGTCAAGGATTGGTTGACGTCGGTCATCTCCAAGCAGACAGGGACCGACGTCGGTCGCCTGTGCGGTTCTAGAACTGCTAGTTTATGGATAGTTAGTTAACGAACCAGTTGTTTGTATGTAGAAGGCCAATAATAGTCTTGAAGCTATGGATCTAATTATTGTAATTAGATGTCTAATTATTGTTTGCATGGGATCTATATAATAGATTCATGGGCTGTATTGTAAAGTGTGCTAGTTGAGTTGAGCAGGCCAGCTCTTTCTGTGTGTGTAGAGAGCAAGGGTAGCTCCTCCTAGTTCCACAGCAGTGACAAGTGTGGGTGCTAGTTTGGAGAATCAGAAGGGTTATTCATGTATGTATGATCTTGGTCAGCAGGTGTGTAAGGCCAGGTTTGGAGATCTGCATGGTAAGTAAGATAATTGATCTGCAGGTGTTTATGTGTGTTTGATCTAGGTTTGCAGGGGTTGCAAAACCAAGTTGATTTGCAGGTGGCAGCAAGATCAGGGAGATCATAACACAACAGGTAGCAAGATCAGGCGGGATCTACTTGGAGTATGGTGTGTACTCGATTGGAGAGCAAGAGAGGAAGGCAAGGCAGTTCCTTCCAAAGTAAGATCATTTGAGTTGCAGGTTGTTGCAAGTTCATGGGAGATCTACTTGGAGTACGTTTGTGTACTCAGACTTGAGTATGTGTGTATACTCAGTGGTACTGGCAGTAGTGATACTAACTGGTTGGAGGTGAACACCAACTCTGTGTTTGAGTTGTGTGTTGGGACCGTGATTGAGAGAGTGAGCTCTTGAAGAGATTTACTGTTTATGCCCTAGAGGTGTGGGAGCCCTAGAGGTGTGTAAGGAAGAAGACTGTGGCATCTTCTTTGTTGTATTTCTTTCTGGAAGAGTATTAATACAATTGGGTATTGTCTCTCATATTCTGTGTTATTTCTGAATTTTAGTTACTTGTTACTTCTGGTTAAATTCTGCATTTAGTTGCTTATACAAAGGTAATCAATTGTGTGCTTCTGGGTCCTAACAATGTCTTTAGCTATGCTTAATCTCATGACCTAAAATTTGAAACATATGATATCCTCACATATGGGACTCCATCTATATATCAAGCTACTCTTGGAACCTTCACACATGTGTAATATAATGTCATAAATATGCCTACTCAAAATTTTATGTCACATAACCAACTATGCCAAGACGAACATAATGAAGAACCATATGAATACCATGAAATTCCACAATCTCTCCAATCATATTTGACTTATTATAGGACCCCTCACACATGATCAATATTTTAGACCCATCCCTAATCATGCAAAAATTGAAGATCAACCAAGCCAACTTCAAGCATATTGGGACAAGCACACTGCACACTTTGTCATTATCACTTAGATGATCAAGACACTTCATCCACTCACCTGGACACCTCCATGACATCATTGACAACTCCCCAACATGACTATGCATGCAATACCTAGAAATTCATCTCCTTATTTCAAAACCCTAGGTCCACTTTCAACATAGGTTTAGGCCATAAAAGAAAAATAAAGGTGGGTTGAATTAACTCCAACTACTCTTTGTTGAATGGCTAAGTATTTCCTACATATCAAATATTTTGAAGAGGGAAATCAAAATACATTTAATTCTTATTGTTAAGTGTATGTGTACAATAGTGCTCATTCAATATATGCAACCTGTGATCTAGATTTCAACACTTGGAAAATGAAAACATTGACTTAGCTTTGAGGTGCTTCAGACTTGACTAAGTCATTATCCTTGTAACTGATTAGTAAATTGGAAATAATAGGGATGTCCCTTTGAATGTGCAAGGCTTGATAGATGTTTACTATATTAGGAAATATGCTTAGACTTGCTTTGTATTTATATGGGACTCTTTGAGTACATTCTCATGCCACCGACATGTGAAATATATGCCCCAGCTCATAGGAATGATTTGAATTTAAAATATGACCATTGCTTGGCACAGGTGATAACAAGAATGTAATTACTTGTATTTAACATGATTGTAAAAGTACATAGAAAAGAGGGTATATATAGCTATAAAAGAGCTATCCATCATTTTCTTATTGGCCATACTATTTGTGGCATTTACAAAAGCTAGTAACATATGTGAATGTCCTAAAAGTACACATTTAATCTTTTCACCATCACTTATTACATTTTATATTATCACCAACACTTATTTAGACTATGATCTAATTAATTATTGTAACAATAGAACCAAACCATCAAGTTTGAATGATACTATATTTATTGTACTGTCTAAATTTAACGGTTTTTTCTAGAAGATAAGGACACTGATATGATGATCTAGATATGTCTGAGTATGATAATTAACTATTTTGACACAAACTAGGGAAATTTTTATAGGTGAAAGAGAGAAACTAGAGAGAATCAAATCTTTAAAAATCATATGGATGTGAGAGAATGGTGAATAAGAGTCATATATGTATCCACAATTCATGTAGGGTGAATGTAAGTCGAAATTAACATTGAAAAGTTTATAATAGCATATTTTAGAATGTACATGTTCTATGAGATAGACAATGGAGTATACTGACATAAATAAGATACTAGGTATTGGTTTATAAAATCAAAATAATATGACTAGATTTGATGTTAATATAAAACACAATGACCACACACTTAATAGATTATTGTTCTGAACATTAAGAAATAAAAAATAAGTGTCCTATATACTATGCATATATCACACATAACAAGGGATTTACTAAACTAACTCATCTTTATAAATATATAATAATATGTTACTATTTTAAGTTACTCTTTTTCTCTAAACCTCTTATCTCACTTAAAATATAATTCTTTACTTTATACCATCTTATTCTTTTCTCTCATAAAATACTCTTCATACTGGCTAAATACAATAAATGTTACAAACTTATGGTATAAATATCGATTCAATACACCTAACTAGTTATAGGGCATGTTTGTAGGACATGGATTGTCTTCATCCATCCATCTATGAGGTTCTTCAAAGCATTGTATGATGTTGCATAGTCTAAAATTGATGATACCTTGTTTTATCTATCTATCATTACTTTTGATGTTACGACATGAATGGTGCCTCTGTGGTATGTATGAATGCTCATATTAGTTTGATAAAGAATCCTACAATATTTATATTTGTTTGAAAATTTGTCTCATCCTTGAGACAACTTTGATGAAGAATCCTAGCAGGGAGAATGTAATTTTTTTCTATTACTCTAGTCTTGAAATCTTAAAAATTATCCTAAGGGTTGGCAACATGATAAAAAAATAGAAACTTAGACATGTAACATGAGAAATCAGAGTATCTCCACTCAAATTTTCCAAGTGGATTTATAGGATAGTATTGCACAAATCCTTTAAAATTGTTATGTCTGGCCTATAATCCTTCTCTTTAAGTAAAAATAAACATGTATTTGTGTTTGATCAAATTTAGGAATAAGCAATGTTTTTAATCCTAATCAGACAAAATATTACATAAAATCAAAATGTATAAACTAAGCATAAATAAAGCATTTCTGATTTGTAACTTGCTAAATATGGAAAGATGATAAAGGAAAAATTACTAAATAATAATTAATTAGTTGGAAATAAAATATGCAAGACTGTGATTGCAAATGTGAAATTAACCATATGGCTTTGAGAGGTCATTGTGAATCAGGAACATGGATTTGCATCTATCTAAGATAATATCACACTATCTAAATGGGGTCAGTCTTCGCTGGTGTCTATAGGTAACACCAATGTTTGGTAAATTTTTCCCTTCTATGTAAAATTTGGTAGGTGCATCTTCAGTTGTAGGTATTTCATGCATAATTAGATCTTTGAGATTTGTTGTAGAATCAATTATGTATCTTCTTCTTGACTTGGAAACCTAGCTCAATAGAACATGAAGAAGAAATATAATAAATTGAAAAAATATGTTAGTGAATAAAGTTGTACTTGACCTCAACATCCCCTGTGTTGAGCGCTGCCTACATACCAATACTTTGAAGAGGGATCAAACTTCATGTAATTCTCTTATGCTACAATAGTGTGTGTGAAATACTGGTGTAATGTTATATGTTGGTGAAATCATGATGTAATTAAATGCTACAACAATGATTTGTGACCTTTTAAGTGTATGAAAACTTAGCTTAGGGCTACTAGGGCTGGTGCGAACTCAAAATTGAGAAAAATAAATGTTTTCTTTTCAATGTGTAGTTAGATATTCAATTATTTTTCATCATATGAGCCTCTAGTGAGAAAATGGTTAGAAAATGTGGCTTTGTAGTGATATTTTTATAAATTCTTTGGATGGGACTTATAAATCATGTGGGATGACCCATTAGGTGAATTTGAATAGCCATATTTGGAAGGACATGACTGATGAATTTAGACAGTATCGACAAGTAGAATATTATTGAAGAAGCAACATTGTCTAAGGACTGGAGACAACTAAAATGGAAGTGTGGATTAGTCTGGTAGTGAGTTTAGGCTACTTGTAATGGTGAAAAAATATTCAAAATTAGAATTTGCTTATAGGTAAGGGTCATCTACATAAAAATATAGGAATAATGGTTTAAAGTCATGGAATTAGGTATGAGCTAAGTGTGTAAAAGGATTGGTCACAAGTGCAATGTTTTATCAATAAACATTAAGTTTCATGTCTATATCCACCCCATATTATAGTAATACAACAAAGTAAAAGTACTAGAGTAAAAGGAAATGTTTATACCTAAACTTACCTATGAAGAATAATCTTGAATGTAGGCCACGCATTGAATTGTGTTTAATGCAAGCCTATAATGAAATAAGTGTAGATTAGTCTTTAATTAAGATGAAAATTTGAAATTAAATATAAATAACTCATATAACAAGGAGTGAATATGCCTATTTAAGTACGCGAACCACTATGTTTTCTAGTGAAAAATTGGTGACTAGAGAGTATAAGACCTTTGGATTTTTTTGCACTGGAACACTTTGATTAGATTGTGTATACCTAATCCTCATTGAAAAGAGATTGTGATTAAAAAACTAATGTGTTCTTGAATCCATCATTGCATACCCAAGGCAGTGGAGTAGTTTTGAATCCATGTATGGATTTCAATAAATCATTTTGGTGCAAAAAGGTGAATCAACCACTGTAGATAGAATCTAATTTATTTATTGTGTAAAACTTTTGAAAAATTAGTATGATCTGATTTTGGTGTATAAAATGTATACAATGACATGAGTTGTCATTCCTTTTGTGAAACTAGTGCAAAATTGAGTAAGAAAGTGGCCATGTGTTGCACACATGCCCTCAATTTGATATATGAGTATACAGATTCTAGAACTAAGTAATACCAAGTGATTTTCTAAGAAAAAAATATGTATAAAAACCCTAGAACACATGTTATCCATGATGCCCAAATTTTAACCAAAATATGAGATGAGTATAAATCAAGAGAATGACAATTGAGTAATACTAAAATTGATATGTAGATTGAGTGTAATTTCGAGAAACTTGGAAATGTTTATTTTTTACTATTACGATGACATCACACTATTCTAGATGTGTTCATCTTGCACCCTTGTCCAAATGAAGCACTGTTGTCTAAAAGTGATTTCTAAGTAGAGTTTGGTTATGAACAATGGTCATTTGAGTAAACATTGTCATCTTTTGTCTATGCACTAGGTTTTCACAACTTAGTTTCTAGTATAAGCCACTATGTATGCCCCCTCTTTTAAGGTGAGTTGTGAACCCTAAACAATAACTTAACTCAAAAGAAAAAATTATATGAATAATGTTATATAAAATATTTAAATATGAGTAGTAATGATAACATTAGTTATGGAATCATCATAGATAAATCAAGCACTGCGGTAACATAAAAATGCATGTAAAATCAAATATACATAGCGTCATGTCGAGATAGATGTTAGAAATGAGAAACATAGTGAATAATTGGTCCAAAATGAGTAATGCAAACTAAATAGAATAAATTTGGAAGAGATGCATGATATCCATCATGGCATCATAAAATTAGGAAGATTCATGATCTACTAATCATGGCATCACAAACTAAGCAAACAAGAGCCATGGCCATCACACACACAAAGAGTACATGAAAAATCACACACGACACGAAATAAGAAGGCCAAAGGGACACATACAAGGGACACGTTCAAATGTCACTTAGATGCATATAAGCATATACTAAGGCTTGGAGCCACAAACAAAGACATGTTCAAATGTCCACAATCCAAACAAAGAATACACACAAAGCATGAATCAAACAAGTGAAACATGATTTCATGCATGAATAATTATAACTGATCTACATTAACAATTGGTAACATCAATATATTTATCAACTCAGACATCCAATAATATATAAATGTAAAAATAAGTGAGAAATAATGATATATTATTTACGATATATTGTATTTTTTAAATGAGTAAAAGGGATAGTCATATAATAATAAAATCTATGTAAAAGATGCCCCCAATGAACTTGATAAGATATAAAATGTTTTAGGAAGCTTTTGATTTGTTTGAACTTGAGAATTAATATCATGTGTTCACTAGGACAAGTCAAACAAAATCAAACAAGAGCACAATGCATTATTGTTTGGGTTACGGTGGTTTTGTCTGCATACATTTTCTGGGTCTGAGATAATATTACCACCCACAACTGCATGGCAATGATAAGCTATATATTTTGCAACTCACTCAAGTAAATTTTTGAAACATATTTTATATAAACTAGATATAGAGACATATTATATATATTGAGCATATATTGATTGATGTAAATGAACTACACATATCATGTATAGGTCCTGATTGTGAATTTTTTGAGAATATTTTATTTTTTGTATTTTTGGAAAATATAAAAATTTAGAAGGAACATACTAGTTAATGACTTCAAAAAGAGCCTCAAAATCAATAGGTTTTGTATCTATCATAGGAAGGATGACCTCTCATGAATGAAAAGTGTCATGACATTATGAATGAACTAGTCTCCACTCAAAATCTAAAAATCTAATTTGATTATGTACCATAAGTGCCACTATCATAATGATCATTTGTATCATGTTGTGTATGTTGTAAAGTAGTTTGAACTCTAGGACTCTTTGGAACCTGTCATGGAGTGTGTGAAATCCAAGTTGGTTCTCTTTATGGAAAACCCTTAGTGATTTACATTATCAATTTGGGACATGCTAGTGTAGAGAGTGGCTATCTAGAATATGTGATAAAATGTTGATTAAATGAATTTTTAAGGATAGGTCTCCTTGGAAAATTATCTTCTTACTTCTAAAATTTATGAGTAGGTTAAACCTTTTAAGTTTGTTCAACTACAATTTGTCATGTAGGAACAATAATATTTAGTTGGAGGGGGTATTCATATGGAAAACCATGAACTTTTATGACCTTATTAGCTTAAATATACTTCAAGCATATGTGTAATATAGAGGGAACTACATGAAACTACTAAATCTAAGGGCATCCCAATAATATATCATATAATCCCACATTGGGTACTATTTTAAACTTGGTGGATACATGTGTTAGACCAACCTGTAGCAGTAATGTAATCTCACTGATATAACTATGAATGTCATCATTGAAGCCTTTTACGACTATTGTTTTGGGAATTATATCCTTATTTATGTATCTAAGTTGATAGATAAGTGTGATAGTACACTTATTCACACTTGAACCATTGTCAACCATAACACTCTATATAGGCTGGTGATCAATGTGAGCTTGAATGAATAAAGACTGCAAGTCATAATAATCATCGAATACCTCATGCTCTATAAAATTTTTCAAGTGGGAAATAAGCTTGTGGAATGTTTTGGTAGAGATTAAAGTGATTTTGTTCATTGGAGCTCACTCTAAAAGGTTGAAGAAGCAAAATTTTGCATGAACAATCCACTATTGTAGCTTGGATGGATATGTAGTTTAACAACCCTAAAAATATGACCTTCTGAGAAAAATATCCTAACTTCAAGTTGTAAGACATAAAAAGTGACATTTTCATCTATGGGCTTGAATTTGTACCATAACTTACATTGCCAATGGACCTATACATCCTTCCCTTGCTGAATTTAACCCAAAGAGTATATTTTTTCTATGCGAAATTGGTTTCTAAGGCAAAGGCATTGGGTTGTGCCTTATGAAATGATATTCTTCTAAATTTCACCCAATTTTTGGTGTGGAAGAGACACTCTCATTATTTGGAGATACAAATGGTAGTGGGAATGGTGATCAAATAAGTGGCATATAGAGAGGTGTCATGCATTGGCATGGGACCTAATGTATATTTCTTTAGAAAAAAATGTTGAATGTAGTATTCATAATCAGTGTGAGTTTGTGTGGTGTCGATGCCACCATTTGTCACATTGGTTAGTATTTCCTTTAAATGGGGCATAAGACTTGGCAATCTTCTATTATTACGATTACTTATTAGGGTGCCCTTATACACCATGTTTTTACTATGCACGATAGGGGTAGATGGAGAGTTATGCATGGCAATGTTCTTATGTGTTATACCAAATGAAGAAGACAACTTGTAATTCATATTTTCCTTGGTGGTGTTGTATTATGCTTGCCCTGATGTGTTGGAAATTAAGAATTCTATCTTTTCACAAATGTTAAGTGAGAGTCTACTAATGTAATTCATCACCTTACATTTTTTTTTTCAAATCCTAGTTCAGTTGCTTAGTGTAGTCATGGACTTGGTGTATTATTGTACTAAATTTTCCTTACACTAGACCAAAGGTTGAAACTTGATGTATTCAATCTCAAATTTATTGAGTGGGTATCACTCATCCTTTAGCACATCCAAAAATGTATTCCAAGACTTAATTGGTATGTTTCTTGTGTGCACTACACAGTAAGAGTTTCCCACCAGTGAGACACCATAATGGACATCTTCAACACTAGTGAAGGTGATCTTCTCGGCATGAGTAAATTAATTGATTAAAAAGAATCTATCAAGGTGTTGAGTCCAACCATCTAATGTTGCAGTGTTGATTTTTCCTTCAAACATTAAGATGTCAATATTAAATTAAATTTTTAAGGGCGGTGTTCTATTGCCAAAAAAAGAATGCAAGAATGTGCAGAATAAGGAGTTTCTTTCAGCCCAATCTACATCATAAGTTCATGAAATTGGCTAAAGATGTCGGTGTATTATTCCTTGAGGGCATATTGAATGAGTTTGTGGATGTCTGGGGATGACTTGGTGTTTATCTAGGTGTCATCCATCATGTTATTTCTATGGAATTATTTTTGATACTCTGAAATATAAATGACTGGTAATAATTCTCTCTCGCATTGTGCTTGTTGTTTAAAATGGTATGATATATCTTGATATGATACCAATGATGTACACCATAGGGCCCAATATTTTATGTAGTGGAAAATGGTGTGCTTGGTTTAAATTTGTAGATTGTAGAAATCCATGAATGGCAATATACATAATTATAAAACCAATCACATAAAGTAAGTATAAATTTGATATATAAAAAAGAAACTTCTATTCAATATGTATAATAGGATAAGTACAAATGTATACAAGCTTGAGTGGAACTATGAAAGTTATTTCTTGTGATCAAAAGGGATAAATTTCCTTATTGATTTTTCTAGACTAGATGAAATAATGTAGAACCATAGATGTGTATGAATGCTAGATACCAAAATCATGCTAACAAACTCCTTTTTTTTATGTGTGTATTCTTTCATCTTTGTGCCCTTATGGGATAAATGGTTACAATAATTTACATCATTTCAAGAAACAATTCAACTAATGATGGTTTAGAATAGCGGTGATTTTTTTTTTTGACTGAGTGATGATTGGACTTCCCATTGCAAGTGTGTGGTTAGACTACCAAATGTGTGGTGATGCTATTAGATTCCCCAAGGAGCCTTAGATTTAGAGAAGGTGAATTGGTATGTTGTATGGCAAAGAAACCCTAACATGTGAAGGTTAAGTGTGCACATACTTGTATGGAATCATAGAGGCCTCCAAAATAGATAACAACATGTTGTGGAAACTCATATAGGTACCATGAGATAAGTCAAATGATGCATGCATGATGCAAGTGGATGTGGTACATGATGAGTTTAGAAGTGCTTGCATAGTGGGAGAATTATGATGGAAATAAGTAGAATTATATGACAACTCATGGAGGTACCACAAGGCTATGCATATGCCATGAGTATGCACAAGAATGGATACATCATATTCCATTTTAGGGGTTTGTAGACCTATTCGAAAGATGCACATGAATCATCTTGTTCACAATTTTATGATACTTCCATTTCTTATTTTCATGCACTAGGGTGGATTTTAATAATGTATTTTATTGCATTTTCTGAGATCTTTCAAGTGCACATTGGATTACTATCTAATAGAGGCATTTACCCTTACTATTTGTATTTTTTTAAACACATACCCATGTCCCAATCAAATTAGGGATAACACCCATAATTTTTTCAAATTACATATGATTATTATTATTATTATTATTATTATTATTATTATTATTATTATTATTATTATTATTATTATTATTATTATTATTATTATTATTATTATTATTTGGCACTCACCCATGTGTGCATAAAATGAAGGAATGATCTTGTAGATTCATATGTAGATTGGATTTTTTTCAAGGAGATCCAAGTACAATTTTTTAAATCCATGTGTCTTCCTTTAATTTGAAATGTATGATCACATGCACATACACACACATATCAATGTGGAAAAAAATATAGGCTCTAAAAATGGCCACTAGACATTTATTAGTTGTTAAATTGCATAATTCTCGCATGCTTGTGTACTTATCATTATTGGTCCAAATTAAGCATTATTAGTATACTTTGTCATCTTTTTATGGTCCTTTCCCCCTCTCTCAACCCCTTCAATGCCCCTTACTCTCTCATTTGATTTCTTCTTGATTGGACCCCTTATTTAACACAACATCCATACACTGCAGAAACTCTTTTGAGTGCCCCCTTTGGCATAAGTTCATAGGTCTATATTGTAGTTATTTTAGGCATGAAGTGAAATAAAAAGAATTCATTTATCATAGGTATTCATTTATAAGTTACAAGCATTCTAAAGAAGAGCAAAGTTTCATTGAAACATTTAATTTCATGTTAATTTTTTTCACAACATTGGTTTGGATGCTTAAATTATTGTAATTATTGAGGTGTGTTATTTTTTATATTGTTATCGGTGAGTAGCTTGAAAAATATCAAGATGGTATGACTATTCTAAAGTGTGATGTAAGCCCCAAAACACACTTTTTTTTCTTATGTTTTTGCAGGTATTATTTCTAAATTATGGCAAGAAGAATAATTTTTATTTATAGGTGATTAGAGTGAACACAAAAACTTATGAGTTAGGTTTTTGATGACCAAAACCAAGGGAATACATTGATAAAAAAAATTCAAACATGTTTGCAATTTTTTTAGAAAGTTTGTATGGTTGAAACATTTTACAATACATATGTATTATTGAGATAACATTCCCTATTCAACATAATTGTTTGGGGTAAAATTTATCTTACTTATAGATACAAATTTGCATTGTCAAGTCATAAGGATTGTCATCGAATCCAATAATATTAAAGATAGATCTTTATACCTCAATAGGGATTAACCTTTTTCTCACTACTCTTTTATGCATGTATTTAATAAAGATCATTTTAAATCCCTTGTTCTTAGGGTTAGATATTTTCTACCCATCATAATTTTCCATTAGGAATATGGGTTTATTTGCCATTTATTGCTCTCTACGATGGAATGGAATGGGCCACGAAGTCTCATCAGAAATCCATGTTTATCAAAATTATTTTTACAAAATCCCATTATAAAATTGAATGGCCTTTCATCTTGGCCATGCTTCAAGATCTTGGCTTTAGTTCTAGATTTTTACCACTATTCAAATGTTATTCTAGGATGCAGGTGCTTGTATCATCATCAATGGTGTCTAATATAATCCATTTGGCAACTTTCATTCTATTTGTCACGGGTGCCCTCTACCCCCTCCCTTTATGTGTAGGCTACTAACGGGATTAATTATCTTCAAGTTGACTACTCTTCTAGAGGTTTGGTTGAAGGCATCTCTCTTCCTCACTCCCATAAGCAAATGGTTAATGGGAATTTCGTTAATGGCACCTTTTTCACTTTAGTGGAAGAGGAGAGTTTTATTTCCAATGCCATGGAGTTTCTAAATATTTTTGGTTTAGTTTATGGGTCTTCCATATAATAGACTAAGACCCTATGCTATAGATAGTCTATCTCCCCCCTACCTAGTTGGCTTCTTCAGTATAGGTGGATTTGATTTAAGTTGGGTGAACAATTTGATTTTTTGGGCATCCTTTTTTATTTTCAAGTTACCCCCTCTGATATTTGGGGTTACACGATTCAAAAGGTTGAGAAAAAAATGGTTTTTTAATTTCTAAACCTTTCTCTTTAGTAGGTAAGTTTCATACATACTCTAAGGTGTTCGTTGTTACTCATATCTATTATTCCTCTTGTTTGGCTCCTTGTAAAGTTGCCTATGCCAAACTTGAGAGAAACTTGAGGGATTTTTTATGGGCCAAATTTGAAGGCACCAAAGGTTTTCACTTTGTTTCTTGAGATATCTATTGCAAACTAAGAACCCTTGGAGGTCTTGGTCTCCTAGTGTTTAACCTTAAAAATGTGTTTTCTAGGTTGAAGTTACCTAGATACTTATTAAATGGA
The DNA here is from genome assembly GCA_037957365.1 of Torreya grandis. Lineage (NCBI taxonomy): Eukaryota > Viridiplantae > Streptophyta > Pinopsida > Cupressales > Taxaceae > Torreya > Torreya grandis. The sequence goes on from JARHVA010000377.1 coordinate 4,279,702, forward strand.
TATATAGAAATGAATAAGAACAAGGGTAATAATTGGATCTATAGCAAGCCAATTGGGTGTTAAACTCATATATAAACATTTACTGAATTTATTACGCTGAGTTTAACTAAAAATAATAAGTACAACTATGTTCAGTATAGAAATGACAAAGAAGTAATGTACTTAGCTTGTTATGATGCTAATGCAGTGCTAGGTTTGGAACATGTAGGACAGAGACTAGAATATGATTCTAAAATAATTGTCAAATTTTGATTTGGAAGCTTCAGGAGCTGTAAACACTAATATCATCTTGGGACGGTTACATTGATGCTATTGTCTAAAGTCGACACAGTGTCTTGTATGGAATACTTACTGTAAAAGGATGCGACCACCTAAATGATTTTGGGTTTGTCTTTGCCTTCACTCTGGTGCATTCAGATCTAGGTCATGGATTGTCACTCCTCATGAATTTACAAAACCCTAGTTCTTCATCTTCATAGTGACCTTGGAGAAAAATGGGTTAGTGGGCACATAGTGTTGAGTTGACCCCAAATACCCCTATGTTAGTGAGAGTTGCCTACATAGCCAATACTCCAAAGAGTGATTCAGACTGATATAGATATCCCCTATATGTTGGCTTGTGTGTGAATCATGCAATATGTGATAAGCAAGTACAATAGTGACCTAGCTTGTAACTTAGAAAATATCATTCTTGGAATGCTCCTTCAGTACCTCAAACTTGTGTATATGTTGTTCCTATAACTGATATGAACAAAAAAAGAAACTAAGGAAGTTTTGCTCAATTTAATGTTTGTTCTAAGTTGCCTTGGTCTTTATAGGTGAGGAATGAATGAAGGTTGAGCTTGTATTTATATCGATACCTTTGGAGAAGTAACTCACATTAAAACACTTAGGTCGACCATTAAGAAACATTTCATTTACAAAATGGATAATTTTAGGGCATTAGACATTTACGTTAGGTTAGAACACTAGCGTTGATGCTAGTGTCTATCCTTGACATTAATTTCCAGGGAGTAGAAAAGTAAATATAGACTCAAAACTTGCATATGTTGAAGATAAGCAGGTTTTAAGCATTCTAGGCAAGATAGAAGGCTTGGGTCATGAACATAAGAGTGATCAGACTAAGAGATAGGCCAATAGGAACAAGATAGAGCAAATGCAAGACTTTGGAAAGTGAGAAAGGTCCAAATTTGAGAGGAATAGCCAAGGTCTAAGTTTTTTATGTGTACAAAATTGAGGTGCTATATAATTCAGAAATAGTGTTTACACCTAGATATCAAAATACAAGGCTATGTTTTGGGTGCCAAATGGATCATTTGCGCCTTGGAAGGGGGTGAAGCACGGAGATTTTTGCTTAGAAACTGTATCACACAAGGAAATCCTATTAAAAAGGGAGTCTCAAAAGGTTTAGATTTTCAATCTTTTTTTATCACTCAAATCCTTGTCACCGTTGTTGCAACATTTTTTGTTGAGAGTATTTGGAAAACTTAGGAACTTCTCAAAATACATCTATGTTTGGATGGGGATGGTTTCAAGTCTGGGATCTCTCTCAATTCCCACTCTTTATGGTGGTCTCCCATTCTTACATTTTACAAGGTTCCCTTCACTCTTGTGCCTTGGATCAAGAGTCATTGGTTACTCAGAAAAGGCATCAAGGTCATTTATGATCTCTTTTGTAAGCAAACCATGGACGGTTACATTGGCAAGTTCTTAGGGTTTAGTATAATCTAGAGCCCAATGACCAAGAGCTATTTTGGAAATTCAAAACTCTATACCAAAAATGCATCTTCACAAAATTAGAGTTCAATCTTCATCAAGATGGTGGATTGATTGAAAACACCCTATTGAAACACCATTCTTCCAATACTAACCCTAGTTAGGTTATCAACTCCTTTTCCCTCAACATCTTCAAGTTGATGCTCTTAATGCCAAGTGGAAAGTCAAGTCCATAGAGCAGGTTTGGAAAATAAGGTTTGAATGTGTGTGGGCTTCCATTATTGAGCCCAAACAAGTGCACTTCCTTTGGTGTATTCTTTGCCATCGAATTCCAATTGCCATCCGATTGGTTTGCATGGGAATGGCTCATCCTATATGTCAATGTGGCTTTGGATTCACACTCTTTTCAAACCCACCCTTCTAAAAATGTTTACCTGGAAGATGGTGCTTTTAGGGGACTTGGTCTTGATTCCTAAAAAAATATTACAACTTTGGCATATGTTTTACGCTAAGATTCTCTTTCAGTTAGATAAAAACATGAATGATGTTATCTTTTCTCATGCTTCTCTAGAGGATTACATCCCTACTAGCAATAGGATTAATGTTATATCTAATTTTATGCTTTAGATACATGTTCATGGTGAGAAAGTGTGTATGGAGGTGGAACACTTCTAGAATTTATTAGATCACTAGGTGAGTGCCCCTTGTGTGGTTGGTTGAGTCCTCCTTGAGTCTCCTTGCCACCGATCGCCCCCATGGCACCGTGGTTTCAAACAACGGGGACGAACTTGTTCATGACTAGACACTATAGTGGCTCCCCTCAACGACATTTGCAACACCCCTTGTGAGTCCACCTGTGGCTGTTGGTTCTCGACAGTCAACACCTCTATGAGGGAAGTTCTCTCAGTTAACGCTTATTTCTCTCTCTGGGCATTATATCACTAATGATAAAAATAAAGAGAAAGAAATTGATGGTTGAGAGCCCATACTTGATACAACATACCTACTTGTTGGAACTCATTAAAAGAGATTGCGGAGACAACATTGATGATTCTCCGTCTCCTCCACCATTACTGCTTGTTACTTCCATTTTTTTATGTTCTCTCATGTTTTGTTGTTTATTCCACACTAGTATACCTTATGGAATGGTATTCGTAGAAAAATGACTTAAGACGCGCACACTGAAATTTTTAGTTCATTTTCTTTTATACGTGAAAACATTTTCTTTCGCTTCATGTTGCTTATTCTCTCGCCCTTTCTCTGCATCTTCTCTACATTTCGCTTTGTCTCTATCAATTCTGTTCTTTAGAAAATTCTTTCCATTCAGACTTTTCAACGACACTGAAGCCAGGAGTCCCCTGCGTACGCACCCAAATCCACATTCTTTTCTGTTCGTATTGAGTTGGATTCGATGAATTATTCTTCTGACAACACCAGCGACATCAGCAGCAGCAGCATCAACACCAGGTATGTCTCATTCCCAAATATGATCAGCTTACAACTTGGTAAAAGAAAGAAAGAAATATTACCTCGAGAAGCAGCTGACTGTTTTATTAGCAATGGCGATAATACAAGAATTGGAGACAATCTAACCCCAACCAGAAGGAAAAAAAACAAATTTATTAAGGTACACACCCAATTCCTCTAACTCTACCCTGCAATTTTTTTTTAAATTCCTAACAAAATGTTTATTGGTTTCTCAATACCCATTTCTGTTCCTCTGATTTGGGCAGATGAGCCCCGGAGAATCCCTGCATCCCAATCAAAATGTTCAAAAAAATATTGCAAATGCGAGTTTTGGTATCAAAGACGGAATTCAGCTGAAGAGATCGAGTTTTGGAATTAAAGATGGAATTCAGTCGAAGAGATCCGATGCAGACAGTGAAAATTCTGCGTGGAAGGAGAAAACTTATGTGGGTGGATCCCTCGACATGCTAATGGATGCCATTCATGTGATAGAATACCAGAGACTACACACAAGCATGGGGCTTCACGGCCAGGGAAAGGATTTGATATCTGTTTTACCAGATAATATTAAACTGGATAAAAACTCTACTGGGACACCTAGTTTGCAAAATGAACAATTTTGGGCAAGTGGTGGTAAAGAATTGCCCTTAGCCAGACAACCCTGGGATGGCCAGTATAATTCCAAGGCTATTCTGAAAGTTGTTGATATGGAGTCAGATGGAAGAGCAATACCTCGGACTCGCTCCAAAGAAGGATGGTTACCGACATTGCCTTCCAAGTATTCAGACTCTATGTTGCAGCCATGGAAGAAAGTTGCAAAAAAGGTGGCCAAATATTAGCAGGTATGGTGGCTTACCAAACAAAATCTTTTTCTTTTGCCAAACTTGGTAGCCATATGAAAGACAATTATTTATTCCACTTATCTCTGGGATTTCATGGCTGTAGGTTTTACTGATTAAGCAATTACTATGGTCCCCAGTCTTTAAGAGACCTTTTTGGATACTTGGCCTATATGAAGGTGAATGGAAATTTGGAAGGTGGGTAGGAGCAATAGAATCTGAATTTCATGCAATCAGCGAAATTAAGGCATTAGGTTTTGTATATATTGTAAACAGCTTTTATGTGTTTTACTTGTCACATATGTGCTCATGAAAAGGACAGAAGGGCAGTATCCATCTGAGCTCTGTAAATTAATGTTGTTGCTTCTTGACCATACTAAATACTTGCAATTCATGACAATTATGCCTTGTATGAGCTAATGACGATCGGAGTCATTATTCCTTTTCTGTAAAGGAAAATTGAGTTTCATACATGAAACTCAATCCCAAGTAAGTTTTCTTTGTAGTGAAGCTCCAAAAAGTTGTCTAACTGAATCACAATACATTATTTCAATGTGTGTTACTCTTTCAATCTGTAATAGTTGATTTTGTTCTACTTGAAGATCAGTACAACATGAAATGCCAAATCAAGGAAGTCAAGACGATCAATCAAAGATGGGCATGCTGAGACATGAGAATGTGGTATAGATTCAAAATATGATAACAAGGAATGCCTTAAAACTTCGAGGGAAAAAAAGATAAGAGTTGGCATTCATTAAATGGGCTCAAATTTCCACAAGCCCCTGGTCTTAAAAAGGCAGTTGGGTCAGGCTTCCAAATTGTATTGGGTTATCTCGTGAGCATCTCTTAACCCAATGCATCCATCTTAGCTCGTGTTACAACCTGTTGCATCGTGTAAGCTTCCAATGTCGTTGATAGTTGTCCTACACATCATGCATGGTGGCTAACAAAGGTTTTATTATGATGATTGTGAGACAATATTTCTCGTCTCTTTCCTAAATGCATTTGTATTGGGGGGTAAATTATAATTTTGCATTTATTAACCAAGTTTAATTAGCATTTAATTTTGTATAAAACATATAAAAATTGTAAGACAAAATGTTAAATGTCAAAGATAATAACATAATACACCATCAAAGACATAATGAAATGACTTTAGTTACATAGAGACTACAAATAATATACCAGTTATTTTTGTTTAAATATGAAGATAGAAAAATATAAAAGGATATATACATTTCTTATATTGACGTATTTCATATTTATTCTTACTTTATAGAAGTCAATTTATGTCAATTACTTCATAATTATTAAAACATTAAATTCATTATTTTTATCTTTCAATAATTCAATTTTACTCTTATATTTTTGAAATAAATATATGTATATTGTTTCAAATCATTATGAGTTTACATGTTTGTTTGGCTTTCATTGTATTTGTAAATTAATTTGTCTTTATACTTCACAATAATAGAGTATGTGTAAAACATTACATATACAAAATGTCTTATGTGAGTGATAAAAGAACCGTTTTGTTTCGCCTATGTATTTTTTTAAAATCCTTCCAACAACCCCATAAACACATGTAAAAAGTGTGTTATTTAATAAAGTCACAATGTATTAATATTATTAAAAATTAAACATCTAAAATTTGGAAACTTGAAATAAAAATAAAAATAATTAATACCACGAATATAAAAATATGTCTAATAATTTTTGAAAAATCAAACCCAAAATTTTTCATACTCTCACAATTTGTTTTGCAAAAAAAGAAATCTATTTTTAGACAAGACACTGTATTTCATCTATCACTATCTAACTATTGTTACTAGTTTTCAACAATATTGTCGTAGTTTTCAACAATATTGTCTTCTCACATCACATTATTAGCATGTTATTTTCTTTTAGTTATAGGGCTTTTTGTTTCTTCTTATGTTCTTGAAAGAAATACATGTACATTCTTTCACACATACATTCTATTGAACATTTCATTTCAAATTTATATTGTGTAAAGGTAGTTGTCATCATTAATTTTTTGATTAAAATTAGTTTTTAGATAATAATAATCATGTTTTGAGTATCTTTATCTTAAAGATGCTCCCATTTAAATTAAATTAGAGTATAATATTATCTAAGTTGGTAAGTTGTACAAATTAATAGGTTCAATGGTTAAAGGTAGTTGGGTTACATAAAAAAGAAATATATATATATATATATATATATAGAGAGAGAGAGAGAGAGAGAAGTGTCATGGCTTCTACACCTTCACCACATACTTCTTATGTAAGTTTATTTTATCAATAAAATTATAATTTTTTTTTTACTCAATATTTTAACAAGGTATTAGAGCTTGTCTTTGGTCTGTTTTACCTTATTTTCATTTAGATCCCCTTCATAAGATAGAAATTGTATATTATTCAAATTGTTTATATATGACAATGAAGCATAAATCTAAATGTAAAATGTAGAATCTGATTTCACAAATGCATTTGCTAAATATGGAAAGAATTAAGAGAGTTAAGATACTTAGTGTTTTACTGCACTATGTAAGTTTGAGACTAGATGCAGGCACTAGGAATGTTAAGAAATTAAACTAAGTCACTCAGATCAAGAACTGGAGTTTTGGGTAGGCATGCATAGTAATGTCAGCGTTTGGTCGGTACCCTTTGACATCAATGACTGAAATTGATGGTTTTGTCTATGTGAAAGTTTCTCTTTTGTTCTATAGGCTTCTGTGACTGCTTCTCTTTTTTTTTATGGTTCCAAAGTATGACTATGCATGCAATACCTATAAATTTGTCTCCTTCTTTTGAAACCCTAGGTCTACTTTCAACAATAGGTTTAGGCCTATAAAAGAGAAATAAATGTGGGTTGAACTAACCCCAACCACTCCCTATTGAATGGCTAAGTATTTCCTACATATTAAATACTCTAAAGAGGGAATTCAAAATATATGTAATCCTCCTTGTTAGGTGTATGTGTACTATAATGCTCATTCAATGTATGCAACCTGTGATCTAGATTTCAATACTTAGAAAATGGAAACTTTGGCTTAGATTTGAGGTGCTTCAGACTTGGCTAAGTCATTACCTTATGGCTAACTAGTAAATTGGAAAGAATAGGGATGTCCATTTGAATGTGCAAGGCTTGATAGATGTTTACAAGATAAGGAATATGCTAAGATTTACTTTGTATTTATATGGGACTCTTTGGGTATATTCTCATGCCACGAATATGTGAAATATATGCTCCGACTTGTAGGAATGATTTGAATTTAAAATGTGACCATTGCTTGGCATGGGTGATAGTAAGAATATAATTTCTTGTATTCAACATGATTACAAAAGTACATAGAGAAGAGGGTATGCATAGCTAAAAAAGAGCTATCCCTCATTTTCTTATTGGCCACACTATTGGTGGTATTTGCAAAAGTTGGTAACATATGTGAATATCCTAAAAGTGCACATTTTATAGTTCCACCATCACTTATTATAATATTTTATATTATCACCAACACTTATTTAGACTATGATCTAATTAATTATTCTAACCATGGGACCAAGCTATCAAGTTTGAATGATACTAGATTTATTGTACTATCTAAATATAAATCAAAGAACATTGATCTAATGATCTAGATATGTCTAAGTATGATAACTGATTGATTTGACACAAACTAGAGAAAATTTTGTAGATGAATGATAACTACTAGAGAGAATCAAAATTGTAAAAAGCATATGGATGTGAGAGAATGTTGAATAAGAGTCATATATGTATGCACAAGTCATGTAGGGTGAAGGTAGGTCAATATTAACATTTAAAAGTTTCTAATAACATATTTTAGTATCTACATAGTTTATGAGATAGACAATGGAGTATATTGACATAAATAAGATACTAGGTATTGGTTTATAAACTCAAAACAATATGACTAGAGCCAATGTTATACAAAACACAATAACCACACACTTAATAGATTATTTTTATGATCATTTATAAATAAAAAATAAGTATGCCATATATTCTATGCATATGTCACACATAACAAGGGATTTACTAAACTAACTCATCTTTATAAATATATAATAATATGTTACCATTCCTAGTTACTCTTTATCTCTATACCTCTTATCTCACTTAAAATATAATTCTTTACTTTATACCATCTTACCCTTTTCTCTCATAAAATACTCTTTTTATTGGACAAATACAATACATGTTACAAACTTGTGGTATAAATACTGAGTCAATACACCTAACTAAAGGTAGATCATGTCTGTAGGACATGGCTTGTCTTCATCCTTCCATCTGTGAGGTGATTCAAAGCATTGTATGATGTTGCATAGTCCATAAGTGAAGATCTCTATCTATCTATCTATCTATCTATCTATCTATCTATCTATCTATCTATCTATCTATCTATCTATCTATCTATCTATCTATCTATCTATCTATCTATCTATCTATCAATCTATCTATCTATTTATCTATCTATCTAATGCCACAACATGAATGGTGCCTCTGTGGTATGTTTGAATGCTCATATCACTTTGATAAAGAATCTTGTAAAATTTATCTCTATTTGAAAATTTGTCTCATCCTCAAGACAACTTTGATGAAGAATCCTAGCAGGAAGAATCTAAAATTTTTCTATCACTCTTGTCCTGAACTCTTCAAAATCATTCTAAGGGTTGGCAAAATGATAAAAAATTAGAAACTTAGACATGTATCATGAGAAATCAGAGTACCCCACTCAACTTTTCCAAGTCGATTTATAGGATAGTGTTGCACAAATCCTTTGAAATTGTTATGTCTGGCCTACAATCCTTATCTTCAAATAAAAATATATATGTATTTGTGTTTGATCAATTTCAAGAATAAGCAATGTTTTAAATCCTAATTAGCCAAATTATTGCATAAAATCAGACTATATAAACTAAGCATAAATAATGTAATTCTAATTTGGAACATGCTAAATATAGAAAGATACTAAAAGGGGAAGTACCAAAGAATAATGACTTAGTTGGAAATAAAACATGCAAGATTGTGACTACAACTGTGAAACTAATTGTGTGGCTCTAAAAGGTCATTGTGAATCAAGAACATGGATTTGCATCTACCTGAGATAAGATCACATATCTAAATAGAGCCGGTCTATGCTGGTGTCTATAGGTCACACTAGTGTCTAGTAGGTTTTTCCCTCTATAAAATTTGATAAGTGCATCTTGACCTTAGGTCCTTCACACATAATTAGATATGTGAGATTCATTACAGAATTTGTTGTGTACCTTCTTATTCACTTGGAATCCTAGCTCAATAGAACATGAAGATGAAACAAAATAAATGAAAAAAATATGTTAGTGACTAAATTTTTATTTGACCTCAACATCCCCTGTGTTGAGCATTACTTACATACTAATACTTTGAAGAGGGATCAAACTTCATGTAGTTCTCCTATACTAAGGTGGTGTGTGTGAAATACTTGTGTAATGTTAAATGTTGGTAAACTTATGATGTAATTAAATGCTTTAACAATGACTTGTAACCTTTGAGGTGTATGTAGACTTAGCTCAGGGCTATTAGGGCTGGTGTGAACTTAAAATTGGAAAGAATATATATTTTCCTCTCAATGTGTAGTTAGATATTCAATTATTTTTCATCATATAAGCTTCTAGTGAGCAAATGGTTAGAAAATGTGGATTTATAGTGATCCTTTTAGAAATTCTTGGGATGGAACTTGTGAAACATGTGAGATGACCCATTAGGTGAATTTAAATAACCATATTTAGAAGGATATGAACAACGAATTTAGACACTATCGACAAGCAAGATAGTCTTGAAGAAGCAGCCTTGTCTGAGGACTAGAGACAACTAAATTAGAAGTGTGGATCAATATGATAATGAGTTTAGCTAACTTGGAATGGTGAATAGGAATATTCAGAATTAGAATTTTCTTAGAGGTAAGGGTCATCCACATAAAAATTATAGGAATAACAACTTAAAGCCATAGAATTGAGCATGAGCTAAGTGTGTAAAAGGATTGGTCACAAGTGCAATTTTTTAGCAATAAACATTAATTTTAGTGTCTACATTTCCTGCCTTATTTTAGTAATGCAACAAAGTAAAAGTACTAGAGTAAAAGGAAATAGTTATACCTAAACTCACATATAAAGAATAGTCTTGAATGTAGGTCACACACTGAACTATGTTTAATACAAATCTGTAATGAAACATGTATAGATCGATCCTTAATTAAGATGAGAATTTGAAAGGAATAATTATTTTGGGTTCAAGAGAATATTACCACTTGCAACTGTATTTGGCACTGACAACTTGTATATTCTTCAACTCACTCAAGTACATTTGTGAAACATATTTGATATAAACTAGATATAAAGATATATTATATATATTGAGCATAGATTAACTGATGTAAATGAATTATAGATATCATGCATAGGTCTTGATTTTGATTTTTTGAAGAATATTTTAATTTTTGTGTTTTTTGAAAATATAAAAACTGAGAAGGAACATACTAACTAATGACTCCCAAAAGAGCCTCAAGGTTTTGTATCTATCATAGGAAGGATGACCTCTTATGAATGGAAAGTGTCATGACATTGTGAATGAACTAGTCTCAACTCAAAATCTAAAAAATTGATTTGCTTATGTACCATAAGTGCCACTATCATAATGATGACTTATATCATGTTGTGTATGTTGTAAAGTAGTGTGAAATATACGACTCTTTAGAACCTGCCATGGATTGTGTGAACTCTAAGTTGGTGCTCCTTGTGGAAAACCCTTAGTGATTTACAATATCAATCTGGGACATGTTGGTGTAGAGAGTAGTTATCTAGAATTTGAGATGAAATGTTGATTGATTGAATTTTTAGGGATAAGTCTCCTTGGAAAGTTATCTTCTTACTTCTAAAATTTTTGAGTAGGTTGAATGTTTAAGTTTGTTCAACTACAATCTATCATGTAGGAATAATAATATTTGGTTGGAGGGGATATTCATATGGAAAACCATGAAATTTTATTACCTTATTAGCATTAATATACTTCAAGCATATGTGTACTATAGAGGGAACTACATGAAACCACTGAATCCAAGGGTATCTCAATAATATATCAATGAATCTCGCACTAGGGACTATTGTAAACTTGGTGGTGACATGTGTTGGACCAACCTATAACGGTAATATAACCTCACTACAAAAATATGATTATGGTCGTTGAAGCCATTAATGACTATTTTTGTAGGAATTAGATATATATCTATGTATCTAAGAGGATAGATAAGTGTGATAGTCCACTAATTCACACTCAAATTATTGTTAACCATGATGCTCTATATAGGCTAGTGATCGATGTGAGCTTGAATGAATAAAGAGTGCGAGTTAGAAAAATCATCAAATACCTCATGCTCTAAAAATGTGATGAATGGTCTAGATGGCATTGATCTATGATATGCACTGAAGATTCCATTCAAAGGATGTTATGCTTTTGTTTTATAATTATAAGAAGCTAGTGGAGGGTGTGCATTTTATGTGTAATGCACTCTCAATATATTTGATATTTCTTGAATTATGTGCTTAGGAAAAGGGTTATTAAATATCTTCAGTTTTCTAGTCTCACTTGGTTATGCCTTTGTAGTATTTATAGATATGTCAACATCGATTATGTTCTCATCTATTAGATCCTATATCTTATGTCATAAACTAATGCATCTATTTGTAGTGTGTCCTAATGCTCTATGAAAATCATAAAAGGCATTCTGGTTAAATCCTTTTGTAAGAGGTTTACACACATCAAACTATCTAATGGGAGGGATAGATATGAGATTGCATTACAATAAATTGTGTAATACCTTTTATTGATCTTTTTACTTATTTGTAAATTGTCTCCTTGGAGGAGTTGATAATACAATGCATTAAGTAGATTATGAAATGACATTTACTATTTCCTGTTGATTAGTCTTATTATTATTTAGGCTCATCTTGTATGGTGGCTTACTTGGATTCTTGTCATGTGAAGTAGAGAGCGGATTAGTTGCATACTTTAACTTATTCATTGCCAATAATTTGACCCATCTTTATTTTACCATGTGATAAAATCCATGAATGAGAGAAATTTCTTAAACATAATGGATTCATGTAGTGGTGTAAGCAAACTTTTCTTGAAGATGTTTTGAAATTACTTATCTATCATGGGATTCATCATCTTTGATAACTTGGTCTTATACCGTAATACATATTATGTGATAGGCTTGTTTGAGCTAAGCAATCTGAGCATATGAAATCTTTCACTTATATCGATTGAGAAATGTGCAAGGAACAAATATGCCAAAGGATTGAACACATGAACTAGCTATTGTGGTAAATCATAAATCCATCTAAGTGTGTATTCTTTTAAAATTATTAAAAATGAATTGTTAAACAACATATCATTGGACACATAGTCCAAACTTGCTAAGTGAAATGACCTCAAATTCTTTTCAGGGTCACCTTTTCCATCATACAATGTAAGATTAGGTACAAAAAACCAGTTGGTAAAGAATATGCTGAAATATGTTGAGTCAATAGAGTATTCTTTCACATTATATAGAGATAAACTATTATGTGTAAGGGATTTGGCATTAGGAATATAATGTGTGCTAACCAATGGTGGTGTCTCAAATGACTAAGTAGGAATTGGCACATTGATTTGCTAACTCCCTTGGGTTTGCACCATAGTAAATGGTGGTGCCAAATTTATATTGAATGATGTAAAGAAAGGTAAAAAATACATAGTAGTATAAGTCTCTGAGGTTTGGACTTCATATTCTTTATTAATTTCCTCTCTAAAAAATTTTATAAACAAATTTTGCATATCTTTATTATTTGAAAGAAACCCTTGTAACTGTATTTTATCTGTGACATCAAATCTATTAACTGATTCTACCATTATGTTGTTATCAATTAAAATATTAAAATGTTCAACTTGAGTACAATTAAGTCTATCACTTCATCTAAAATATATGGAAACAACTTGATTATATTGAATAAAATATGAAATAGAAACTTGTAAGATAACTGTTAGCAAAGAATTAAATAAATATGAAACCCTAATACAAAAATTAGAAAAAAAGGAAAAAAAACTAGTAATATTTATGGTTAGATTTTTTCTATAGTCAATAAATAGATGGGTTCACCAATTTATTTGATAAAATTTAATATTATGAAATGTTTTTAAATCTAATCAAACAAATTGTTGTGTAAAATAATAATGCATAAAATAAATATAAATCAAGCATTTTTGATTTGGAATTTGTTAAACATGGAAAGATTCTAAAAGGGGAAAGTACCAAAGAATAATGACTTAGTTAGAAATAAAACATGTAGGACTAATTGTCATTGTGAAATTAATTGTATGGCTCTGAGAGGTCACAATGAATCGACAATAGGGCTTCACATCTACCTAAGACAACTTGTGCTATCTGGATGGGGTAGGCTTGCGCTAATGTCTATAGGGCATGATTATGTCGATATGATTTTTTACCTCTTTGTAAAATATTATAGGTGTGTCATCACCTATAGATTTTATGTGCATGATTAGATTTGTGTGATCCTTTGTAAATCCATTGTGTATCTTCTTCTTCACTTGGAACCCTAGCTCAATAAAACATGAATAATAAATAAAATAAATAGGAAAAATGGGTTAGTGGTTAAATTTTTATGTGCCCTCAACACCCCCTATGTTGAGCGCTATCTACATACCAATGCTTCGAAGAAGGATTAAAATCCATGTAGTTCTCCCATGTTATGATGGTGTGTAAAACATATTAGTGTAATACTAGGTGCTGGTACAATCCTAGTGTAATTAAGTTTTTAAACGATGACTTGTGACCTTTGAATTGTATGAAAAATTAGCTCAGGACTAATTTGGCTGTGAACTCAAATTTGGGAATAATATATGCTTTCCTCTCAATGTACACTTAGATATTCAATGCGTTTTCATTGTATGAGCCTCTAGTGAGCAAATGGTTAGAACATGTGGCTTTATAGTGATCCTTTCATAAATTTGTCACATGAGACTTATGAAATATATGGGATGGCCCATTAGGTGAATTTTAATCTAAACAAAGTCATTATTTGACAAGAGGACATAACCAATGAATTCAGATGCTACCAATGAGTGGGTTAGTCCTAAAGGAACGACTTTGTCTGAGGAGAAAAAACAACTAAAGTAGAATTGTGGATCAATATGATAATGAGTTTAGGTTGCTTGGAATGGTGAATATGAATATTTAATATTAGAATTTTCTTGGAGGTAAGGGTCATTTGCATATAAATAGAAGAATAATGGCTTGGAGCTTTGGAATTAGGCATGAGTTAAGTATGTAAAATGATTGGTCACAAGTGCACTATTTTATAAATAAATGTAAACTTTAGTGTCTTTAATTTTTTAGTTATCATTTTTTGGAATGCATCCTAATTGTTTAACAAAGATTTATTATTTTACATGTGACCAATTTTTAACATTATTAATGGCAACTAGGATAATATTATGAGAAATAAATTAAGCATAAAAGGAATACATAGAGGATTCATGTTAGTGTATTTAATAATACACACTATTTTGTATGGTTTAATACAACTTTTATTATTTGTTTATAATATAATTTTCAGATAAGTATTGATTGGTGCAAGTTTAGTCCTAACCCATTGTTAGAAAAGATTATCAATTAAGTATTTAATAAATTTTATTTGTATACACTCATTTACGCTCACTTACCTCCACACCCAATCACCATCCAAAAATGCCTAATTATATCTAACATCACCTAATACATTATCTATCCCATCCACTAGTTTAATTAATAATCCATTTATCCCCACCAAATAACGTGGCCTTTATAATAGTTTAACCCCCATTCATGATTCCTACACCTCACTAACCTTTATATTCCTCACTCATTTATTAATTCCATTACTAATTCCCATTATATCCTTATTAATCCCTTTAATCCATCCATGACCCTTTTAGAATTTAAAATTCCAAAAATCCTAACTACCCCCGACTAACTCTCCTACAATTCCTCCCTTAACACATTCATTAATCCCTATTAACTCCTTGTAACCAAATATAGAAGCACATAAACCTCATAGAACCCCACACCCATTTTTTAGGCCTTTTCAAAAGAATTTTTAATTATATTGGACATTTAATAACCTTCCCCCACTTGGGAATTTAATTCTTAAAAATTGTGAGACATTGATCTAACTTCCCCCATCTTGCAAATCCAACCCTCCATTTCAATCGACCACCTTTTAATTAAACCATGCAATCCCCATGCATGGAAAACAAGAAAGAATTCAAGTAATCGTATGCCGTCCAAACAATTCATCAAGCATCAAATACAACCATAATCTTGAGCCAATCATAAGTAATCCAACATCAAGAAATCAACTTGTCAAAATAGTCTTAGAGCACATCATGCTTATTGGAGATAAATTGGGGCAAAAATTATGGTAAAAATCCTCTATTAAATTTTGATTTGATCTTGATTTGTCTATCTTACTTAGTCTTGAGGTTAGATAGGATTTAGAATTGAGATTTTGATCAATTGCATCTTGTTTTGGTGTTTTTGATATTTCTGATTTTGGTTTCAAATCTTAACTAATATATTTGGAGACCACAGTGGGATAATCCCTATAAATTGTGATTATTGAGTTATTGAGAGAATCAATAGGTCTTCAAGTGTCCTTTGAAGAAGAATAGGCCCATTCAAAATCTGAGTTTTCATGAAAATTTGCACCTACAATAATACAAGTAGTTTAGCCTGAGTAGTTGTGGTTTTGTCTAATGTGGTTTTGATACTAACAACCACAGTTTTGTATATGAATAGGTTCTTAAACCATTAATCATACTTAGACTTCATCAATTATTTTGAATTAGAATAAATCCACTAATACATCATTTCAAAAGTAGAAAAATTGTTAACCATAAAAGTGATTTTGTTTATAAAAGTCATGATTTTGTAATCATGTATTTTTATTTAACATATTTACATAATAGCCAATATAGTTTATTCAGCATAAGTAATTTTTTTAGAGCAAGAAGTGATTCTATTACATAGAGCCACAATTTTGTATTAGTTGTTGCAAATTGGTTGTACAAAATAGCTATTTGGCAAGTTTTGTTGAACTGACACGTTACTTTGTTACTCTAACAAATCTCTAAAAGGATTTTAATCTGTGGTACATAGTTGCTAGCTATCATAAATCAATTATTTTTGTTTATAAACTTATTCTTAACTTTCTATAAATAATCAAACTTAGTTTATACTTTTAAACAAAATTGCTATTATCTTAAAATGTAAAATGTGGCTTTGTTGACCCAAGCTACGTCTTTATATACACAAAATTGGTTTGGTTATTTAAATTTATTTTGGAACACTTTTTAATTTTGATCACTAGCCAATCAACTATAATTTTGTTAGAGTTATTTTTAGCACTGTTTGGTGTCTGTTTCTAGTTTTTCTATTTTTGTTCTATCTATTTCTAGTATTTGTAGGTGTTTACAAAGTCGTTACTTCACATATTCATAATCATCAATTTCATTGATAAGATTAGTGTTTTTACAAAGTGGACTAGCAATTTTATTCAGGTATAATTATGTGTATTTAAATAAAATCACTACTAATAATTAATGTGTTGAGTAGTTTTTCAGGTATCAGAAGTGGATTTGGGATGTGAAAATGTAATTTTATTTTGATAAAAATTTGGTTTTGAATAAAAAATTGTTTTATAGGTTCTACCCTTTGAATTTTACAAAAATTAAAACTACTAACTTGTTTGCTTGACAGGGTGATCAGTCGAAGGCCAAAATTATCAAACTACTAATCTCTTTAATGTGCAAGTTGATTGGTCCAAGAAGTGGTTAAAAGACTTATTTTGAGACATTTTGATTACTTATTTTACTTAATTGTTAATCACACTTAAATAATTGGTTAATTAATTTTTTTTACTTGTCTATTTGTATCCCAAAGGCTAAGGTTGTGTATGCTTTTCTCCTTACATCCTTAGTAGTGATTCTTAAAAGATAAAAATAACCAATAAACCTTCCTATTTTTATTTATATGGTGTAACATGATGTGGAATTAATACCCACACACTTTTCATAGTCTTATGGGGATTGTGATCGTGAATTTCACCACCATGCACATGACCACACTCCATGTTCTGATGGAGTATAAATATAAGGGACAATTGATGTTAAGTGCTAAATCAGAATTACCCATAAAATGTTTTGTGGAATGAGGGGAGTTTAGGATCCAATACATAAAAAGGTTAGAAAACAACCTACATAGACTTGGGCCCCACCATACCTAGCATATATCAAGGAATCCCCTAGTGAGCTTATGTAAACCTAGCATAAGACCTATTAGGTGCAATATGCATCCAGGGAAAGGGATAGTATCATCCCCCAAGATCACTCACCATGATAAGAATTTGAGTGAGGGTTGGGAGATCAATATAATACCACTCTTAGTGAGACATTCAGTGGGCTAGGTGTCAAGTTACATATTAGTGCCATTCACTAACATTAGGTGTGTGGATTGCCTGATTTGTTTGTGTGTTGTTAAGACTTGTATTGTTTATACAGGCTTATAACATACCAAAACTAATCCATCTTAAAACAACAAAATGATTGTCCTATCAAATCATTCTCATAACCCATCATCCTCCTATCATACCTAAATTCATCTCACCTATTTTACTTATAAATCTTGCCTTAGTAACTTTTCTCCATCAAACTATAACTTTTCACACCAAAACTACATCCTTACTCATCCATATTATCTTTTTCAATTCCCTTACCACATCATCATTTACCCTACCTACCTTGAGAAATTTATTTATTTAAGTTATTAGAGTTATTCCCTTACCTCATACTATCCTTAAACCTTTAGTGTCATCCTAAACCTTCTCACCCCTCTTGTATTATCATATTTCTAGCATCTATCACATTATCGACTTAAAATTTAGCATTTGTCTTATTGTCACCCCATCATTTTATCATATTTGAGACTATCATCCATCATTATCTTATCATCTTGCTAATTTGAAATTTTCCAATCATCGATTTCCCCTTGCTCTATTGGTTTGAACCCAACAATCATTGATACATTGCTAACACACACACACACACACACACACACACACACACACACACACACACACACACACACACACACACACACACACACACACACACACACACACACACACACACACACACACAAGGTCACAACCCTTTATACAGGTCATACCCCTACCCATTACCTAATCAAGGTTCAAACCTAATCAGAGCCACCCCTTCATGTTCACACTTTTTCACACTAAGATCTAATTTATTAACCATATTTCTCAAGGTCTTCTATAACACCTAATCAATTATCTCTACAAAAACCCTAGTTACTATTCTAGAATTGATTAACTCCTTTTAAGGCAAGCTTATACTATCCATATATCATAATGACCAATAATTTGGCACCCAATACCTAATCACAAAATGTAAATATAGGACAAGTACCTAGACAAAAAAATGATATTTTGGAAAATTTGGGTGAGTGACCTATTGATAATGAAGAAAACTAGAGTGACATGCACACCCCATCAGCTAATGAAGATAACCAAAGGGAATTTTTTAATCATGACAAATCTAGGCTTGAACTATATATCTATGACAATTGATAAAAACTATTAATACATATTATTAAAATTGGAACCAAATTACATATAGAATTTAACCCAAGCCTTCTAAAAATATTGTCTAAACACCATCATATCCTAGTACTTATCATAATCCTCCTCCCATTGCCCAAGAAGAAGATGAGGATCAAGAACTAGTCGATACTGAAGAAGATGATAAAGGAGAACACCCTCCACTTCAAACTATTAATACCACTAATGTTGAAGCCAATAAAGGGAAATACATTCTATAAAACCAAGTTGAAACGGATGATAAGCATACCATGCATGATCATCTTAATCAAATAACCCAACATGTTAATTCATTGGCTTCTTAGCTAAATTATGAACCACCAAAATTCACCCTACCTAAAAATCCCACCAAAACCATTTTGTCATCCACCCGATAGGATCAAAACAAACCCAAACCTCGTCCATCTACATCTAATTCATTAATGGATCCATCCTTTGTCCAAGAATGGAAATCCATGAAGGAATCTCTTAATAACATGGATCCTTGAGCTCATACAAATAAGTATAAATATGAAGACTTTTGCTCTTATCCCAATGATATAAGTATCCTAAAAGTGCATTTTTTGACATATTTTGAGCCTCCTAAGTTTGATAAATACAAAGGAAATGGGGATTTGTATGACCATATTAAATAATTCTTCATGACATGCCACGAAGTTGTATATAGTGATGCCTACATGCTTAGCCTATTTAACCAAAGTCTTGGAGGCCCCACATTAGAATGGTTTATGCAATTGACAAAAGGATCAATAAAATCATTTGGGGATTTGACTAAGAAATTTTTAAAAAAATTATCTTATAATGTGGAGCATGAAATAATTATGTTATTTATTTACAACACCAAACAAAGAAATGGTGATGTCTAGCATCATTTATATAAATATGGTGCAGTCTTGAAAGTCATTTTCCTTGCTATATTCTTGAGAAGGAGTTGGCCAACATCTTTATCAACAATAATAAGTCAGAGTTAGGCTATCAATTGAAGCTCCATTATACTTCAAATTTTGATGAAATTATGGAAAAGGTGATTCAGATTGAAAAATACCTTGTTGAAAAAGGGATGAAAAAAAAAATCCAAGAATGATTACCATCAAAATAATACCCCTTTAGATAATCCTAAGTTATTCAATAAAAATAAAAATGTTTTTGAACTAACTCTAAACATGTGCAAATAGTTCAAGGCTCTACCTCATTATCCAAATCACAAAACACATCTAATTTTATTGTATAGTGTCATCTTCTAGTAGTATCCTACAATTGTTTAAAATAGAAGAACATGATCATAGACTATAATGCCAAAGTACAAAGAGTATTCCATTTAATCCAAAGGATAAAAAATATATTCATCTTGATAGTTTGACATCCACCTCCTGTCCATCTGAGCTAACTCGCATCAAAATAATTTCAAAGGGTTGTGGGGAATATGAATACCAAACATTTAATGATGTCAATCTCCCCTTGTCACCCTAAAGCTACAAATCTCCTACCAGGAGGGAGGTACAGATGAATGCATATAAAAATGGGTCAACATCATTTAACAAAGTAGCATTGTTTTCAGAAGAATGAATCAAAATATCAGATGATTCTTGGTTATTCACAAAAGGATTTGCTTCTTGTTTAATATAGATATGCCATATAATCTACTTCTTGGTCATCCTTGGATCCATGCACTGCAAGGATCCCCCTCCACACTAAACCAATGTATCAACTTCTCTCATTTTAGATTAGAGGTCACTATTCTTAGATATTTACAATCATACCGGTATTGTAATAACCTAGAAGCCAAATATGGGAACTATAATTATTGTCCTAGCACTAAATTTGTGGACAAAAATAATAAAAAAGTAGTTCATGATTCTCCTAAATCTAATTACATTGACCCAAGTGACCTTGCATCCACTTATTTTAATCCACCTCATGGATCAATTTCATATCACTTTACCATTGAATATACCAACATTACCATGTATAGTATTCAGGATGCTATCCACATTAGAAAACTACCCACATCTCCTAAATCCTATGGAAGACCTAAACCTACCAAAACCCTTGGTAGGCCCAACATGATATGGTAAACGAAAACCAATTGTCATAAAAAATAACCACTTGTGTTTGTAAAAGATACATTACCAAACCAAGATCAACCTACCCATTTTGAATTATCTTGGTTCTATGGTGATGATTTTACTACATGCTTTCAAAGCACTGAATATCCTATTCCTAATAGAATCATGAAAAATAAAGACTATAAAGGAAAAGGGTTAGGAGTAAAATTTTAAGGCATTATTGAACCTTTCCCTATGATAAAACATACAAGAAATCAAGATCTTAGATTCACACTGCCTGGGGGAGATCCCATCGATTTCAATAGTGATACTACTTTATCCATTGATGAAGAAACTCCTGGTAGTAACATAACATCACATTATAGCACATATAATGAGCTTATCAATAACAATTTATTTGATACTAATGCCATTATTAACATCATATCCCATACTCTCCTTTCCCTCCATTTTCCCAACTTAATTGATTAGGACCAACAAGATTTTATCATACCATTAGATCAAATTCAGAATGTTGAATCAATTGTTAAGTTCATGGGTATTTGAGATGGGTATTTTATTGGTGGTCATAAATAGGATTTGACTTCATATTAAACCATGTTTCCTAATTTAGATATCAAGTGAACTTCCTTGGTCACGAAAAAAGTAAAACATTGAGATCCTCTAGTGAAATCCTCTTTGAGGCACCTTTGGATTAGGAAAAAAGTAAACAAAGGTCAAGTCCATGGGTGAAAACTTATTTCAGGCACCCTTGGATGGGGAAGCTCACTTACCTCCTCAGGAAGCTTAGTGTCCTTTGAGTCCAATTATTGCGGTTGATTTTGACATTAGTCCAAAGGAATAGAGAGTCTTTAACCAATTGGTTCAAGATTTTCCAGAAACATTTGTTATTTAGGCACTGCTAGACATGGCTGATTTTGATTCTTCTTATATGGGTTATTCTTATGGAAAAAAGTAGATAAAAAATATCAATTTACATCAGTACCCACTATTATTAAATATGGTTTTACTCTCCTTGTGGAAGATACCACAAAAGTAAACATTGGTACCTATGATAATCCAAAAATTATTCAATTAGGTGCATCCCTCACTATTGAGGAACAAGTATTAATTATTGTTATATTAAATGACTTCATTGACATATTTGAATGGTCTTATGTATACATGCTAGGTTTGGACCTATATTTGGTGGTACATCAACCTGTTGTGCATTTAGATTCTAAATTTGTCAAACAGAAGCTATGGAAAATGCATCTGTGTATTGCTATCTTAGTTAAAAAGGAATTAGAAAAAATATTGGGAACATGTTTCATTAGACCACTTGATTATTAAGATTGGATATCTAATATTGTTCACATAAAAAAAAAGCCACAGTAAATTTGCTTGTGTACTGATTTCAAAAATATCAACAAAGCGTGCTTTAAGGATGACTTCCCCTTACTAAACATAGACATGATAGTCAACTCAATGACAGGATACGAGATGTTATCCCCCTTATGGATGGCTTCTCGATGTATAATAGATAAAAATTATACTTGAAGACCAACACAAAAAAATTCTCACCACTACTTGGGGGAAATTTTTCTATTAAGTCATGTTATTTGGCTTGAAGAATGTTGGTGCAACTTACCAATGTGTCATGACTATCATCTTCCATGGCATGATGCACGATATTATTGAATACTACATGGATGTAATCCTAGCCAAATCAAAAGCATGTGTAGGTACCCTGAATTTATACAAAGAATATTTGAAAGGACTTTATGAATATAAGGTACACCTTAATCTTAAAAAGTGTTTCTTTGGCATTACTTCTATAAAATTGCTTGGGTTCATTGTATCACATAGAGGAATCAAATTTGATCCTACTAAGGTTAAAGTTTTTTTTGAAATGCCTCCTCCCTCTAATCTAAAGTAGGTTCATATCCTGTAGGGAAAGATCCAATTCATTCACTAGTTCATTTCATAACTGGCACATAGGTGTCATCCTTATTCTAATTTTAAATAAGGGTGTCACATTCTAGTAGGATATAGGTTATTAGGAAGATTTTGATGAATTAAAGATCTATTTTTATAATACACAAATATTGGCCCTACCTACACTAGGTAGCCCATTACTCCTTTACATCTTGGAAACATAACTTGCATTGGGGGCACTTTTGTCTTAACATGATCAACAGGGCAAGGAACATGCAATTTACTATTTGAGCTGGACAATTGTATCTTATGAACATAATTATTCACCAATTGACAAATATTGTTTAGCAATGGTTTTCACTTCCCAAAAGTTGTGTCACTACATGTTAAATAACAAGACCATTGTTATAGATAAGATTGATCCTCTCAAATATCTATTATCCAAGGCAACTCTAACAAGTTGCATGGCCAAGTGGGTAATGTTGCTAAATGAATTTGAGGTTGAGTATCAGAATCAGAAATCCATTAAGGGGAAAGTCATTGTAGATCAACTTATTGATGCTCCTTTATTAGACACCAAGCCCCTCATCTTTGATTTCCTAGATGAGTCAATATTGGCCCTGGAAGAAGTGGCTATTGAATCCAAACAATGGAAATTATACTTTGATGGCTCATTCACATCCCATGGATATGGAGCTAGCATTTTATTCATCACACCACAAGGGGATCTCATTCCCATGGCATTTTACATTGGATTTCACTGTACTAATAATATGGCTAAGTGTGAGGCACTCATTGTAAAACTTTGTCTCACTATATGATGGAACATTCAATAGTTGATGGTATATGGGGATTCTCAATTGATTATTAATCAATCTACAAACCAATACCAAACTAGAGATGAGAAGCTTGTACCCTAAAAAATTATGGTCGACAACCTCAAACAACATTTCAAATTTATTTAGTTTGAGAAGATACCAAAGGTCAATAATCATTCAATAGATGAAATGGCAACCATTGGGTCCATGATCATATTGGGTGACAGTGTCAAAGAGTATCAATTTTCTTATTAATAACCTTCTTCAACCAGCTCATGTATAGTAAGATTCTAAGATGGTATATGATATTATTGGTCCTGATCTCCCTTAGTATTAATACCTATACACCTATTTCCAAGACCAAATTATTCCTATGAACTTATCACAAAACTAACACAAAGCCTTCATCCATAATGCTACCCATTACACCCTACTTGGTAACACACTCTATCACAGAGGCTATGATGGAATTCTTCTTCATTGTTTAACTTTAGGATAATCCAAATTAACACTTAAAGATGTACACAAAGGGATTTGTGGGGCCCACACTAGTGGCGTGGTATTTACTAAGAAATTCCTTAAAACAAGGTATTATTGGCCAAAAATGGAGATAGAATCTTTTCAATATGTTAAAAAGTGTATTTATTGTCAAAGGCATGATGATTTGATCCATACTCCTTCCTGACTACTCCATGGTCATTTTCAACATAGGGACTTGGTCTCGTATGGAAAATAAACCCACTTCCTCTGATGGCCACAAGCATATCCTAATTACTATGGAATATTTTACTAAGTGAATAGAGGCCATTCCCCTCACTTACATAACTGACAAGCAGATTTCCTAGTTAATTTATTATCACCTCATATGTTGCTATGGAATTCCCTTTACCATTATATATGATAATGGTGGATCATTAAAAAACAAGGACATAAAATCCCTCTGTGCTCATTTTTATATTAATCATAAAAGGTCCACACCCTATTTTTCTCAAGGTAATAGCCAAGATGGAATGAAACAAAACTATTATTAAGATTATTAAAAATATTGTCAATGATGTTGGCCATGATTGACACTTGCAATTATTCACATCCTTCTGGGCTTACCATACTAGTACCTACATACCTATAGGGCCATACCATACTTCTTAGTTTTTGGTTCTGAGGATATCATCCCTATAGAGATTGAGTTGCCCTCTCTATGAATCTCTTTATGGAGTATCATTTATGATTAAGACTATAGAGTCACTAGATTGCAAGAGCTAGAGCTCTTGGATGAGAAAAGGTTAGCTATATTAGACCATTTTAGAGCTTATAAAAAATGGCAATGTCATAGTTATAACAAATGCATTCTTCTTAGATAATTTAAAGTTGGTATTTAGTGTTAAAAGAGAATCAAAAGGACACCCACATTGAGTGTAAAAAGAAAGGCAATTTTAAGGCTAATTATCCAAGTCTAAATGTTATTATTACAAATATGGTTCCAGGGCATACAGGCTAGCTACACTAGACAGATAGGAGCTTGAGAAGCCTATGAATATTTTACATCTTAAGTGATTATATGCTTGACTCGATTGAACCATTGTCTATGAGATCCCTTGCTTAGGGGCATCCATTCCATGTTTGCCCATTTCACTTTATCTTTCCATTCCCTTGGACTATTCTTATCCTTCCTCATATTTCCTATTACCGTCATGATCTTGATTACGACCAACATGTTTTATATACATATTTAATGAGAATTTATAAATGCATTTCAGATTGATTGGCATTAGCAACCTCTTTGTAAACAAGTATATCAGGGTACATCAATATGTGTGTTACCCACTTGATAGTTCCTTGAGACATCCGATAATTAATTTATCCTGATATTATTTCTTCATTATGTGCCTTCCTATTCATATTTTGTTGTTGTGTGGTATTTATTTTTGCCTCATATTTTGATATCGGTTCATGGTAATTACCATTGTAGTTGGTTGAGTTATTATTTAAGCCCCTACCTAAGATTTTTTTCCTTTGCTTGATAATTTATTATACATTTGTGAATATTCCCTTGATTTCCTTATTCCAAAAATCCTAAAAACATTGAAAATACCTATAAATCTTGAAAATACAAAATTCAATAAAAGCGACTTAAAATCTCAAGAAGAGATGTAAAGCCACAAAATCTTTGGCCCTTCTATCATCATGTTTGTTGATGGATCTTGGTCCTATTTTGGGTGGAAAAATATTGTCCAATCCCAATAATTTATACTTGTCATTACCAGTTATTCATTATATAATCCCATTTCTATGAGAACTACATTGGCCTGAGGTCCACATGGACTATGTAGGTAGTGATTGGATGCATGGTGCATCTTGAATCAACTCAGATGCTTCTATTCCCATTTTTCCCCCTAAATCAACATTGTATTATACTCTCACCATTTTTTGAGCAACCATTTATCTTATGATCTTGTTTTTTTACAAGTAACATTTTGTCTTACACTCTCGCCATTTTACGAGCAACCATTTGTCTTACGCTCTCACCATTTTGAGAGCAACCATTCTCTTACGCTCTTACCATTTTACAAGCCCTTCCTATTTTTATCTAAAAAATATTTTCTTGTTACTTATCATAACTTTTATTCTATTCCAATTCCTGGGAGAACTACATTTGGCCTAAGGTCCATACATATTATGTAGGCAACATCTATTTACATGGGGCATTTGGGGGCAACTCAGCCATCCCTTCCTTATTATTCTATTCACCCTTTCTATAGCCTATCCACTATCACCTTGGCTTGGGGGAAATGTATCCAAGTGTAATGCCTTATTAATCATGCACACACAATTGTTGATTACTTTGTTGTGTTTTATCATTTTTACATTATATTTTTGTGTGTTTGATTTGTATGATTTCTTGCATGTTTGGTTTGAATATTTGATCGTTTGTGTTTAGTACAACTTGTTTTACACTTAATTCTTGATCTTCCATATCTCGGCCTTAAGTTGTTTACACTTGTATTTAAATTATTTTTGGTCTATCTTTTGTTTAATGTATTATGTTTTACACTTAGGTCTTGATGCTCTATATCATGATATTGAGTTATAAATATTTGCATTGGAGCTAGTCCCCACACAATTGACATACAATTTTATCATAGTTAATTTATACTTATGAGGCATATTATCATTTGTAAAATTTAAAACCAACTACTCAAAGATTTATATACCAATGTTGTACCTAGAACATCTCTCCAAGCACGATTTGTCTATCTAACACAAGATCAAGATGTCATTCCATTTTCCACAATCACATCACATAATTTTTTTGGAAACAAATATGGATATCTCTATGCTAACTAAGGACAAGCATCTCTTAAAAAATCATATACCATCTAGTCATACTACATATCACATCCATGAAATCACAAGTGCAATATCAACTAGCAAGAAAGATAATAAATTCATGGCAAATAAAAAACATCAACAACCATATTCTACTCAACAAACCTATATCTAACATCTCATTAGAATATTAATATCATCATATATAAACAAAAGAATATCAGAGTCCATGTATAACATGTAAGTCAAAAATAGATGTCATATATATATCAAAATCAAGTTTTGTATATCGCGAACATATATACATATAAAAAATGTGGAGCAACAACCAAAAAATCAGCTCTAACTTTATCCATATCTAGGAAGACTCTGGTCAAAACTCTACCCTATACCTGGTGATGGTGGACTCAATGGTGGTGACCCTGCGACTCTCTACTGAGGGGTAAGTTGGTCACTAATCTCTCTAAGGCTATCATATGATGTGATCTAGAGGTCTGAATAGTCCTTTGGCTGCGCATGTACTCTTTGAAGGAAGGAGCCACAAACTCTACTGTCACAAATGACTCATATAGGCTTTGATAATAGGTCACCTCATCCTTTAACCATAGGGCATCATCCTTATCCCATAGGGAATCATATTTGGCCTGGATCACATCAGTTAGTGACTTGTCCAAGCCCTAATTAGACATAATTTGTTGTGCCTCATTCAACTCCCCATGGAGCCTTCAAACATCTACCTAGGTTGTATCTCACTCTATGCATGCCCTATCTTGCTCATAGATAGTTGTCTCAAACTCTATATCTCGCATCATAAGTTGTCCTTAAAGGCTGGTCATTTTGGTAACCTACCTTTTCAACATTGAAATCTCCATGTCACGTGATGTAATGATACCTTGTAGCCTCATGATCTCCCCATGAGTTGTCTCCAACTCAACCCCTAGTTATGCCATATCCTACTCAAGGTTGGCAATCTCTGTTAAACTATAATTAATATCCTATTGTAGTCTATCTATGAGGGCATGATCCTCTATTGATCTAGTAGTCCCCAAAGTCCCTGTCTCCCATGTACCCTTCCTAGAGCTACCAACTATTTTCTTTACCATATTTGTGTCTAGAGGAAGACCTTGTCCTCCATCTCCCTCTATGTCCCTATGTTGCCTATCCTCAGTATTTAATACTAAATATATCATTAGGGGAAAAATTGTGCACCTAGGGCCTATAAAACTTGATGTGTAACCTATTATATGAGGATATGAACTCCCTGTTGTGCAATCCATTACACATGAACCTGTACAAATTGTTGAGGAAGAACCTATGGTAAAACCTATTGAGGAGGAACATGTGGTACAACCTACTAAGGAAGAACCTATGGTACAACCTATTACTTTGGGACTTGTACCTGTACATGTTCTTGTCCTTATATCTACCCATATGAAGGCCCATATATTAGGACTTACTTTTGTCTACCCCTCCTCTAATGTTGTTTTAGTTGTTAAGGTTGGGGTTTGAGTCAATCATGCGGGCCCATAACCTGTCCACCATGCTACATAGGAATTAGTAACATCGACATCAACCATGCCTCCTACATATACCCATACTACTGGTTGTATAGCTAAGTATCTCCCAATCACCTATGCTCTAAGAATAAGTATCCCCCAATCCCTCATCCCATGGGTAACATGAGTACAAAAGTGTGGTCCTTTAGGTATATCTTGTTGGAATATAAACTATCACTGAACCCGATTAGGCCTATACCACTCCACTTTGAAGGCATGTCGCCTTATGATGTAGCAAGGTGTAATAATATATTGGGTGACAAATCCATCCTCCACCCAACCAAACTTCACGACCATGTAGGGATGCTAGATAAAGTCTCCATCCACCATATCATCTAGGGCCTGATGATAAAAGTAAAAATCTCCTCTATGGCCTTGAAGATTGGCCCCTGTCTGATATCAATCAAATTATAGTGGATATTGAGCTCCTTGCTGCATCCTCTAATGAACTAGATACTCAATGGCTATATGCTCTTAGGCCTAGACCTATAACAATGTGTTCATCCCAATACTTTGGCCACTCTGATAGGCTATCATATGTAGGTCATGGTACAATTGAGCTAGTACCATGGGGGCCCATAAAAAACATGTGGTTGGATATAACATAGATTATACCACTCTTATCGAGCCAATATAGAAGAATCTCCTGCTCTTGTCAAGCAGTAAGAGGCCATTGATAATCATCATCAAAATCTCCACCTCACTAGGTATTGATGTCTATACTGGTGGTGGAAGAACCAATACATGTCCCTATCCTACTACCATAATTGTTCCTCCATCGCCACCCCATATGGGGATGACATCTGAGAGAAATGTTATATCCTCTAAGACATCATTATCGATGGTACCAAATAGAATCATAATGTCTTTTATACCTATAAGGTCCTCTAGCATGACTAGTCTCTCATGCTATATCCACTGAATCTTGGGTCCTTGAATCGAAAGTCATAACATCTTCCATACATCTTATAAGGTCACCATTGAATCACTTGTTGAAAGATGGAAATTTGATGTCTCAGAGTGCTAGTGCTCCATTAGCACTTGTAAGTAAGCCATGTCAACTCTAACAATAAGAATTCATGTCACATGAAGTAGCCCCATTAGCTTTAGGAATGTTCCCATGTCCTCAGTCACGATACCATGATAATGTAGCATTAGCAATCACCGTTCACATGCTATCACGACCTTCAATCACTCTTGTACCCTAAAGCATGTAAAAGTTCAATTCATTAATCTATATATTTCTATTAATTAATAAATATTATCACTTTATTCTAATTTTGGACTTTGTAGTTTATTCTTCTAGCCTACTTAACCTCTTCTTCTACTTATCTTCATTTGTCTTTCATCATTCTTGCCATTTTATTGGCCATGCCATTGATTGACAGGATGTTCCCATTGTTTGGCAGGATGTTCCCATTGTTTGGCAGGGTGTTCCCATCATTTTCTTTAAGCTGATTTGCATTCTCTTCATTTTCTAGGCAAGTTCACTATTTAGCATGTCATTCTCATCGATTGGTAGGATGATCTTGCTATTTGATGCATGTTCACCATTTGAGCATTTTCCACTCTTAAAATACAATTTCATCAATTTATCGACATTCTCACCAAAAAATGTGACTTCACCATTTTGGTGATTTCTAATCATTTTTGCGATATTACCAAATTGGCCATGACCCTCATTGTTTGGATAATTGCGTGAACGATCTCGCCATTCTCATTTTTGAAAAAATTGTGAGTTCACCATTTCATGAGTTTCCTAAGGGCATTAAATGTAATTAATGATATATTTGACCAATGAAAATTATACTTACCAATACCCTACTCCCAATTAGTCATTGGTACTCTCACACACGCTTGTAAAGGTGCCTATGGTGTGGGATGTGAGCCATTTTATTCACTCCTATTGCGTGCTAATCCAGATCTATAGATTTCAAAAGGGGGAGGGTGAAAATAAATAGTTTTCACCTCTACTAGGGAATAATTTTATAGCTTAAATTTTGAATTTTACCCCCTGTCCCTATTGTGTTTCATTCTCCTTCTCAAGAGACTTATTTTTGGCTCCTTTGTTCATTTTTTGACCTGATTTCTTCTAGTTATTCTATTTTTTAGCCTCTTTGCTAAAACACATGTCATTTTCTTTTGTTTGAAGATTCATCTGTCAATTATTATTTTTATACCCTACCCTTGAGGGGGCATCATGGGCTACCCAAACATTGTTTGGGGTATTTTCGTACTCTCATTTTTTCGTGAATCAAATAAATTCAACAAAAGCAGGAATGAAATCATTTCTTCTAATTATGATCATTTTAAGTGACTTTTATTCTTTGAAAATTCATTGCTTCATCTAAATGTATCATCATGCCCTTTCAAATAAGGGCAAAATGTAGACATCTAATTTTTACCACTTCTATGTTGAAATTACAAGTCAGAACAACTTCTCACAATAATGCACAAACTGGGCCAAAACCATTAGAACACTCTAATTAGTCTACACATGTCATGTGTAATTTTTAAAATATATTGGTGTATCCTTGATTGAGGCAATGCACCATAACCACATGCTAACTTTGTTTAAATCAATGCAAGTTAAATCACCACTTTGTAGACAACATTATGGGGCAATTAAATGAAACTAATATTCAACTCTCAAAATGATATAAAAGCTAATTAGGATTACTTAGCTAATCAAATCAAATAAAAAAACTAACTTCTCCCTAAGTGAAAAATCCATAGAATTGACTAATATTAGAATTACGCAAAACCAAGTATTCAACAAATATCAAGAATGATGGCATCATTGTGACATCATTTTAAAAGTTGGAAAGTATTAAGCATTAATGGAAACAAATATCAAGATTAAGGCAATCATGCTTCATTAAGGCAACCTCTTTCTAAAATATTAAATACATTTGCCTCCAAAATTGAATGGAATTGTAGCCACTCATCTTGATCTTGATCCAAAAGATCCGATCAATTGGAAAAACCTATAAATACAAGGACCATTTATCAATATTATCAAACCTTGAACATACAATGATTTGCTACCATTTTTAGTAGCCTTTCAAACATCAAGCCTTCAAATAATATATTTCATTTGATCAATCATCTATAGTGCAAGGGAACATGTTTCTCATATATTCATGTCGTGACATTGATGAAGACTCCAAGCCATACATCCGGGCACAATCATGTATGTGAGCCAACTTTGAAGGAGAGTCCATGAGGAAGGTATAAGTCCACTTATTTATGTTTTTTATTTGTTCTTTATTTCATAGACCTTGCCCAATCTGAGAAATCATGCTTAGGGAGTTGTGTTTCATAGATTTTGTTTGATTTAGAATAACTAACAAAGAAGCTAACTCTTTTTGTAGTTGTGATTTACACCTAACATATTCAAGATGATACTCTTAATCACCAATGGAACCTTCGTTCCAAACATGTGGTTTGGTCCAGAAGGTTTATCATTGTGTGGACTAATCCCACTGAGCCTAAGAAGGCTCATTTTCTTTAGTGTATTCTCTATCAGGGTTTCCTTATGGGTGACTAGCTTAAACACATGGGGTTTTCAAATCCCATTTGTCTAACATATTGTCAACCTAAGACAATTAAGTATATTTTTTAGTTTTACTCCCACATCCATATTGCATAGTAATAGATTCATACCCTTTTCAGTCGTTCAAAGAAGATGGCTCTTGTGGGGGAATTTGTCTTGCTTCCTGCAAGATAAAATAGATTTTGATAGATTTTTCATTCTTATAATCTTTTTCAAATCTAGAAAGCTAAAAATTATACTTGTTTTATTCATGAGGAAATGGAATCTATTTTTTCTATTACTAACAAAGTTACTACCATTTATAATCCTATTCTTCAGATTCAAAGTCAGATTGATAAATTTCACCTGGAACTTAATCATCTCTAGTGTTTGCTTGATCAGTGGGGGAATGCCCCATGTACGGTTAGTCGTAAGCCTCTAGAGCTTCCATGTCTACAGTTGTCCCCTCATGGGTGAGGATGTGGTATGCATCAATAACATTCTAAGAACCTGCACAAGAGTATCTCTCCTTTTTGGCTGCCTCCACTGGTCATCTCCTCAATGTGATTGGTCTCGTGGCTCTATTAGAGGTGGAGGTGATAGAAGGGATCGAGACCCTTCCCTACAAGACAAGTATCTACAACTGACTCTTACTATCTTGTCTGATTGGCACAATGAAGAAAATAATAATTCTTAGCAAAAAAGTGGATGGGATCCATTAACTATGGATGAAGACCCCTTATTCAAAGGGGATGGGATGACAAGCCATAAGATCTGCCTCCTCTGCCATCTCCTCTGGCCCCCATGTTCGTTGTTGCATCATAAATATTTTCTTTGATTACCTATATTTTTATGTGTCTTTTTTGGTTATTATGCACTTATGACAGTTTGATGTGTTTTTCTTGTGTGTTCATTATTGACCCTCTGCTGGACTTGATCTTTTCCCAAGGGTTTCTTACCTCGGTTTGACTATGCTTGTGAGGTGTGATTTTTTCCACCCTTTATTTTGTATGACAAATGTTGTACCCTTATTTGTTTATATTAATATAAGTATGCTCTTCAATCATTTTTTTTTAATAAATTTAACAATTAAAGATTGTGTGAATAAGAAGAGTTTAAATTTATGTAAACCTATCATGAGGGTTTACAAATACAAAAGAGGGCTAAACAATTGAACTTAAGAATCACCCTTGATAACAATCTTTTGTTGTAATTTCTTGATTGACAATTTTTTTTGGTTATCTTTTATAAGTATTTTTTTTAAATTGAAGAGCGTATCTATATTAATATAAACAAGTATAAAGTATAACACAAATCATACAAGTGGAAAAGTCACACCTCACAAGCAAAGTCAAACCAAGGATAAAAAACCTCAACAAGCAAAAGGTCCAAAAGACGGTCAATAATGACCAGTCAACAAAACATCAAATCAAAGATGCAAGACAACTAACAAAGCATTCATAAGATCACATAACAATAAAGGGAACCATTACACTGCAACAACAAATATGGAGAATAGAGCAGGCAATGCAGGAAGCATATCCTACAACTTGTCACCTTGAGCATGGGGGTCTTCATCCACAGGGAAAGGTTCTCATCCATCATTTTGTTGTGCATTATTGTTATCATCTATGCGTCTATCAGGAGAAATTGTCAAAGCTAGTCACATAAACTTATCCTGAGAGGGGGGGGCAACCCCTGTCATCACCTCGAGGGTCTTGGTGGGGGGGAGGGGAGTGACAACCTCTGCCATCACCATTGCTCCTAGAAGATCCACGCGGTCTACCATGCTATGGGAAAGACCAACGAGGTGGTGAGTGATGGGGAGATAGGTCATATATATATTCTTGGAATGCTATTGACGAACACTACGTCCCCATCCATGAGAAGGCGACATAAAACATGGCGGCTCTAGAGGTTCTCAAATAACTGCACATAGGGCATTTCCCTAGAGATCAAGCATATGCTAAAAGTGATTAAGTTCCAAACAAACTTTGTTATTCCAACTTTAAATTTGAAAAGTGACATTGAAAATAACAATAATTTTGTTAGTAATTAAAAAACTACATTCCATTTCTTCATGATTAAAACAAACATAATTACTAATTTACATATTAAAAAAAAAAAAAATCAACATAAAAATCTACCAAAATTAATTCTATCTTTTAAAAATATTGACCATATAACTTGTCAATAACCTAGTATTTACTTGGGTGAGGGCCATTTACCAATTAAAAATAAAAAATGAAAAAAAAATCCATCCAAGCCCATAGGAGCAAAGATGATAAAATGGTATTAGCAAAAAACTGACTTGGAATGCCTTGGGCTAGTATGATAAGAAGCGTACACTGAATTCTCTCTTTTTTTCCCCCTTCTTTGTGAAAACATACATTTTCTTTAAATTCATGTTGCTGTCTCATTGCGTTTTCTGTTTCCCTTTCTCTGCATCTTGTCTACATTACCCTTTGTTTTTAATCAACTCTGCCCTTCATTTTTTCTTTTTAAGGAAATTCTTCCTATTCAGACCATTCAACAACAGTCAAATTTTATAATACCACGAGTCCCCTGCTTACGCACCAAATCCACATTGTTTTCTGTTCGAATTAAGTTGGATTCGATGATTTCTTCTTCTGACAACACCAGCGACATCAGCAGCAGCAGCATCAACACCAGGTATGTTTCATTCCCAAATATGATCACCTTACAACTTGGTAAAAGAAAGAAAGAATTATTAGCCAGAGAATCAGATGACTGTGTTGTTAGGAATGGCGACAAAGCCAGAATTGGAGGCAATCTAACCCCAACCAGAAGAAAAAAGATCAAGTTGCTTGAGGTAGACACCCAATTCCTCTTCCACCCCACCATTTTTTTTTATTTTAAAAATGTTTATTCGTTTCTCAATCAATACGGATTTCTATTCCTCTGATTTGGGCAGATGAGCCCTCGAGAATCCCTGCATCCCAATGAAAATGTTCAATTTTATAATGCAAATACTCGGAGTTTTGGCATTAAAGACGGAATTCAGTCGAAGACATCCGATGCAGACATGGAAAATAATGTGAGGAAGGAGAAAACTAATGTGAGTGGATCCCTCGACATGCTGATGGATGCCATTCAGGTGATAGAATGTCAGACACTACACACAAGTGTGGGGATGCAGGGCGACGGAAAGGATTTGTTATCTGTTTTAGCAGAAAATATTAAACTGGGTAAAAACTCTATTGGGAGATCTAGTTTGCAAAATAAACTATTTTGGGAAAGTGGTGGTCTGGAGGCTGCAAAAGAATTGCCCTTAGCTACACAATCTTGGGATGGCCAGAATAATCCCAATGGAATTTTGAAAGCTGTTGATATTGACTCGGATGGAGGAGCAATGCCTCGGACTCGCTCCAAGGAAGGAAGGTTACCAACATTGCCTTCCAAGTATTCAGACTCTGTGTTGCAGCCATGGAAGAAAGTTACAAGAAAGGTGCCCAAATATTAGCAGGTATGGTGGCTCACCAAAAAAAATATTTTTCTTTTGACAAGCTTGATGATGGTAGCCATATGAAGACAATTATTACTTCCACTTATCTCTGGAATTTCATGGCAGTAGGTTCTACTGATTAAGCAATTATTATGGTCCCCCGTCTTTAAGAGACCATTTTGGATACTGGGCCTGTATGAAGGTGAACGGAAATTTGGAATCTGGATGGTGGGTTGGAGAAATAGAGTCTGAATTTCATGCAATCAGCTAAATTCAAGCATTAGGTTTTGTATATGTTGTAAACAGTTATTATACGTTTTACTTGTCACATTTATACTCATAAAAGGACAAAGTACAGTATCTATGTGAGCTCTGTAAATGAATGTTGTTTCTTCTTGACCATACTATGTACTTGCAATTCATGACAATTATATCTATTGTACGAGCTAATGACCGTAGGAGTCATTATGACTTTTCTTTAAAGGAAAATTTGAGTTATATATTGAATCCCATTTAAGTTTTCTTTGTAGTAAAGCTCCCAAAAGTTATCTAGTGTATTCGGCACGAAGCTAATATTCCATAAATGACAATACATTATTGTAATGCGTGTTACTCTTTACTCCACAACAGATCTTCAATCTCTTAAATAGGTTAATGTGCTTTGATTTTGTTCTATTTGAAGATTACTACATGAACATATGGGAAATGATGAATTACTACAATAACACACTACTACATTTACAGTATACTAAAGATGAAGATTACTACATGTACGCCACTGAAGAGTGGGGAAAACTCTATGATTTAGCTCATTTAAACCAGAGTAGTTCTGGGATGGGTGACCTCTTGGAAAGTCCTGGTGCTTCACCCATGTGAGCATCACCTAGATGCAATAAGTGTCTACTGGACCATTCATGCTCATGAGAGATGTGTTCTTGTGAGCCACTACTCGTGAAACAACGGTCAATGTAGATTGACTCAAAACTATTCAGTTGAATCCCACAACATTGTATAACATAATCAAAACTATTCAGTTGAATCCCACAACATTGTATAACATAATCAAAACTATTCAGTTGAATCCCAAAACATTGTAAAACATAATATGATGATCTGATGATCTGGGGAAACATCACTTGCATAAAAAAATGTTTTGTATACTGATAACACTGCTACTGATTATTACTTGGGCAATGCATAGGGTTGTCGAGGATTAATGGATCCATATTTCTACTGAAGTTAAATACATTATGAAACTAGTATTGGAAACAAATACTTCAGATGATCCAACCTGCCTTTTAATACTGAATTTTGATTTGTTTCTTTGGCAAGATGTTCGTGTATATTTCCTTCAACATAAAGAGTTGACAAAAAGAAAAGCGAACAAGGTGATTGCATAAGCCTGTTTTTAAATCATATCCATGAAAATCAGGAATTTTATTTATCAAGCAGAATGGCATCCATGATCAAATGATTTTAAGTTGGTATATAAGATAGTGGTAAATAGGAACACAAAACTAAGATGTATAATGGTATCAGGATGTCACCAGTAATCAAGATGTATTCTGCTGGAGCTTTTAAGAGTTCTCATTCAGCTTTTAAGTTTGAAATAGAGAGTCTCATGGAGCACAGAAAGCCCAAGCCATTGACAAATCAAGTAATTAAGTCACCTATCTCCTAGTGAGAGCTTGATATTATCAAAAACCAAGGAATCATCAGTAATATTACCTACAAATTCTCAAGTTCTTGCCCACTTTAGTGTTTACAAACAGTGACAGATCTTTTGGATATATAGTGATGAAATCATATAAAAGGCTTCTGAAATTGATAGAAATACAAATTGTATGCATACAATTTGTTTTATTAGTATAGATTTCCCTATAAATAATATAACTGGCATTAACTTAATGAATATGGGTATGGATATAGGAAGCAAATGGTTTCTTATAATCTATGAAATTACAGAAAAGAAACCCCAAGAATTAGAACAACAAAGGGTTGCTCCAAGATGGTGGAAAAAATATTACAGTTATCCTTCACAAAACCAATCACAATGCAAAGGAAGCAATATTATCCTTTTCTTAAACAACCAGGCTATGTGGAATAGCCCTGATTTTTGGCCAAACCAGTACAAAGTGTGTCTTGCAAACTTCAATTTCTAATTCATGGACTTGCTTTATTTGGTTTTCCTTTTGTCGAATTTTCTTTGGTGTCAATTTGGTGGGAAATGTGCAGGTGAGCTATGTATATAAATAAATATATCGATGGCAGGTACCTTGGGATTTTGTCACTTTGACTTTAATTAATTCCTAATATGAGAATACTATTATTATATATATAGTTGCATTCATGCATGGTACTGTGCAACTCGGGGTTCAAAATGTGTTGGTTTCATATAATCCTTCATTTTCAATACGTTGAAAAAATACAATTTCCAAGATGGCGAACTCCATTAGTGATGTCCATTTTCCATGTAGTAGTTCCATCAAAATGCAATGCAATATACCATACAACATGTTATTAAGTATAATGAGGTGTAAAACAATAAAATCAAACTCAATTTAGTGTAATAATTGATACGATGGGGTTTAGAGAAGTATTTGATCTTTGTGTCAATTTGGAAACAATCATTACAATCCACCAACAAAATCAAGGTTTTTAGAGAAGAAAATTGAGAACCCATAAAAACTCAGTCACTTGAGCACCTCCTTAGAATTACATACTTGACGCTTCTGTAACCAAAACCATACTCTACATGTCTCTGGGAGACATCAAATAGGGACAATTTGAATTGACAAATCTATTTGTCAACGCTGGGGCTTTGAAAAGCACACTGACCTTTTTGAAATTATGCACTGATCCCTAGGAAGTCAATTTCCTTCAAAACCCTAACAAGGTAGTTGATCCTACAGAGGATAAGAAAAACAATATTTTGGCACCTATGCTCAGAGTTAGTAGGGGTTTCAAGCACCAACTATTTATTAGGTCTCTCAACAATTCAATTTAGGGAAGTAGTCCAGTGTGATGTAGTGTCTACCTACTATTACTTTCAGTGCTACAATGAATACTTGTTTTCTTCTAGAATTTAGTACTAAATGGTTTTAATATTTCCATCTCTAAATGTTTTCATTGATTGATTATGCTTATTGATTATATCTCCTACATGCACTAATACACAGGATGCATTTATAGACTTATTGAATTCCATTTAGGAACCTATTGGCATGCAAGCCAACACACAACAGGTGAAAAGGTGGACAAATCAATCTCTGGGGAACCCAAAACAAGATCAGGAGGGCCCACCATTTTTGGGAAAAACAAAAAAACATGGAGAAATGGTGAGGGAGGAGACATGAGATTGAAGATAGAAAATGAGGGGGGACATTATGAGAAGCAACCAAAAACATGTGGAAAACATCCCAAGTGGATTTTCCCTCGTGCCCATTTTTCCTAATCTACCCTATCTGCCCATCCTAGATTTAAATGTAAAACCTACATCAATAATTGCCATAACTGACCCCAATGGTGGTCCCTTGCACTCGCCTCTACATCCTCTCAACATCGTCTCTCTCTACACAAGAAATGGTTTGCCTACAACTCAAATATCTCAAAATCTCAAATTGTAATACAAAAACTAAAGAACCTTGTTCCCTATTTATAGCCTCCAAACCAAAAAATCATATCTCTAATTTTGTAAAATTGGTATATTTTTTCAATCATAGAAGTTCTAGAATACTAGCATCAGAATGAATTTAATAGAACTAATAGAATATTTTTTTAAAAGTTTCAAAAAATCGCTTATTTTATAGGCTTGTTAGCCCTGTCTTAGCATCGCTTTAACACTTATTCATCAGACTGAACCCAACACTATTGATCGATGATGGTAAGCTTTTTAAAACCACCGAGGTAAGTGAAGATATGTTTGTTCATTTATTTACTTTCATTTACCTCATAATAACCAACATTTATTAGAACACCTGTTATCTTTTTGGTATTATGTTATTTTATCGAAGCACCATCTTGCATTACACAATTATGACACATGATGAGATTTACAAGGGGCATATGTATACACATTATTTTTTCCTACTAAGGCTTTCTTTTGTAGCTCTTGTTGGCCCATGAATCTCCTTGAGTGTATGTCTAAAGGAGTACCCCAAGATTGGGTGGATCGACTTACAAAAATTTGTGAGATATTTTTTCATGCATTACCATTCCTATTACCACCTTCATATCACCACGACATTAGATTAGCTTGTCTCCAATGGATCACATTCCCCTTTCTTCTCCTATTTTCCCTTTGTGCACCTTTATCCAACATTGTCATCATTGATGTCTTTCACTACCCCTATTTTAGTTGACACCATCAGTTGGGCCAATGACATACTATTTATTATATTAATCTTCTATAAGCCATCGATCAGGCCAATGACATCAACTAAATTTGAGTTTTGAATTTTAAGGTTTAGATTTGTATTTATAGGGGTTATGATTGTCATTAGAAAAGACGTTTAATTCAATATTCTCATGTTTGTAAATTCACCTTAGAAAGAAGAAGAGTAATTAGGGCTAAAAATCTTACACTAAGGGAAGGCAAGTTAGCACAAGGTCTTTGAAGATACCAGGGATAGGAGTTAAACCAACAAGGTATGCCTAGTATTTGGAGTCCCCAACTTGTGTCTACTTAGGTCTTTTTCTATTCACCTTGACTTCAACTATAACAATCTCTCAAAAAGTGCTACATGCCAAGGGAAGATTAATGCACTGAAAAGTTAACCCAAAGTAAGTATCCCTAACAACATACTCTTTATTTTGTACTTTGATTAGTGTTATTAGATTTATTTCATGTCTACCATGTTTAGATTAGCACTTGCTTGTTAGTTAATTTATATATTTACATGTTCTTTATTTACATGTCTTGTTTATGCCTAGAGGCACCTTTACATTATATTTCAACCTTTATATTAGTTATAGCTATTGCTATAGATTAGTTATGGATCTTGTTCTAGAGTCAAATGAAAATTTTACCCTTATAGCTCTTTCTTATGCCTAGTGGTACCCTATTTGTTTTACCTATTGCTCTTGCTTTAGTGTCTAATGATACCTTGGATCTAATTAGTTTCGACACTTTCTATTTAATGTGTAGAATCCATTTTTAGACCCCTTACAATCTCTTGTGCCCACAACTCATCTATAACCACAAACCACATTGTAAACCAACATATTTGTCTGTGTTGGATCAGGAATGGTATTCTACCTTTTTTAATTTTAAAGTATCCTTACTATAGACTATTTTAGTCTTATATACATATCTTACACCAAAAAACTAAAAAAATAACAACCATGTTTAACACACTTGTGCAATGACATTTTCAAAAAATGAAATAACATGGAATATGAACAAATGAATGTGAGCACTTATGTTTCTTGTAACCGCAAATTTTTCTCTTCATCACCCTCACCTATATTTTAATTTGTGATGTAGTTATTCCTTTAATAGTTGATCAAATACTAAAGTATTTGGGTTGATACATTTGATCTCTCAGATCTTTGTATATAACATACATAATGTATTCTTGCATCATAGTTATATGCAGTATTCCATTTTTCTTATATTCTCTTTGATTTGACACTCTCACTATCATGGTGATATGCCTACTTGAATTTTTAAGGTTTTTTCTATGGGTGCGATCTCATTCCGCCTTCATTTTTTAGGGGACATGTAATTTATTTTTATAATTTTTGAATATAGTGCATGCTTTCAATCAAAAAAATTATCGTGGTTTTGCATGATCATTCTTAAAAAAAATTACATAAAAAATTGAATGTGTTAAGAATGTTATCCCTAAGGTAACCCTTGGGCATTGTATCAATGGTGTTAAAGAATTTTCTCATTTTAATCTTTCTCTTCATTTTATATCCCCCCTCATGCAAGGCTTAATAGAGTAACCTTTCTCTTGAAACCTCTGACCCTTCGTTTTATCTTTCTATTCACTTTATAGTACCATGGTAGATGGAAAAAAACATTAACACTAGAGACGACAACTTCAAAAATATTTCTAAGATTATATAGGATAATTTTGAATAAAAAAGAGATGATTTAGAGAAACATTAGGAATGTGAAAAAATCTTGGATAACTAGTCACTTCACTCAACTCTTCTGACATGGTCAAACCTCTTTATAATAATTGTATTCATCATCCCATAAGTAGTTTGGAGTCCAAACATAGTATAATGTACAAGTAAATAATGATCTTCCCATATTTGAAGGAAAGATATATGGTGATGCTCTAATAATTGACTTAATCTAATTTTCACTTACTATGTTGTTTATTCATTTTATAATTCATAAATATTACCTTTGTACTCCTAAGAGTTTCCTTGCCTATGAAAAAATTGTGGAATAACTATTGCACTGCCCCGGAGGATGATATTAACCATTTAGACACCTAGAATGTTTTTTTTGAAGAATCAAAAGGAATACATTATTATCTTGGAAACTATGATGACCAATATATCAAGCTCTTCCAACTTTGTCAATATTGTGACCAAGCTATTCAAGAATATACCAATACTTTCATTCCCTTGACTTATATGTTTAATTTCCAAGAAATTAAGAAAAATATAATCTTGAAGTTTATGTTGGGTTTTAACCTATACATCTAGACTGACATGATTGTTTTCCACATATCTTCCATAGGAGAAGCCTACAAGAATGCATGGGTCAATGGACATCTACTACACTTAATTGTTGACAATGGAAATTAGAAGAACTTGATCTCAATCGAAGCAATTCAAAATATTGGATGGTTCAGGTTGGGTTTTGAGAAACACATCACTCATCAGTGTCACTTGTAGAAAATCAGATATTTTCAAGATGATTTTTTTATGTAGTGTCATTATAGGTATGTGACATTTTACTTTGGAATTCATATATTTATCATCACTGTACAATATATGAACCAAATCCCAATTAGAATGTTTCATAAATATTGGTGAGAATATATACCATTTATTAGAAGTGGTCCCTAAGCCTTCACTCATTAACACTAAGTGATGAAAACATTTAGTGAGTTATAGTAAGAAATTATTACCACTAATGGAAATACCTAAGTTTAATATTTTCATCGTTGCAATACAAGCTAACAACGAACCTCCTATAAAGGAAAAGGAAAATTTGAACAAGGTATTGGAGAATATAATAATATTTTCTGATTCCAAATTGTAATTCTTAATAATTGTTTAGTAAAGCATATTATCTTTCTGAATCTATAGATACCTCTTTCTATTTCACTATTATATTATTTTTCATTCATATTTAATGAATAAATCAAATGATAATTCATGAAATTTTGGATAAAGGACACAATATTCCCAGTTATTCACCTTACAATAACCAAATTGCATTTGTGAAAAAAAAGGATGGGACATGGATGTTGTGTATTGACTACATAAACTTGAATAATATCACTATGGGAAATCAATATCCTATTACAAGGCTAAAAGATATACTAGACCAACTTCACAATGTCAAGTTATTGATGAAGATAGATCTTGAATCACAGTACCATCAGATTCATGTTTGAAATGCATAGAACCATGTTTTTCCACATGATCATCTCAAGGACTTGGATATCCCTAGCCTCACAACATTGTGCTCCATATTTGTATCCTCACGATACCCATGGATATTACTACAAGGCCACAAAACATTCTACATAAGTCCTGATGGGATTCTTTTCCTTTAAATGGGCATGACTTTCCATAGACACGTGCCTAAGTGATAAGAGTCCAACAAGTTAGCACATTGGAATTTTAAGCAAGAGCAAGTTCTCACCCGCTTACCCAAAGCATGCAATGAGGGACCGATTCTTATTGGTTTTGTCGCACAAGGGTGTGTTTATTCAACTTATTAGATAGGGGCACTCAAACACATACACAATACTAAAATCATTCTACATTCCATATCTAACTTAGCACACTTTCATTATTTAATGATAAAAAAGAACAAGATGGCACAAATGATAACTAACAAGCTTAACTCCGTAGTTAGCTGAATAACAACACAAATGATAACCAAGGACATTAAATCCATAGTTAGATTAATAATAGTATTAAGTCAACATAAGCTTCATTCATCATATTCATAAGTGAAATTTAAATAATACACAGTTCCAAAGTTACACTATAACTAACTCATGTAAACTCTATCAGTAACATCCAACTGAACAACAAAATTACAAAGTACATCATAGGGGTATTTATACTTGGTTTTCCTTGACCAAGCAATTATAAAATTAATTACAATCAAAGTGATTCACCAATGATCATCAATACACTTGAGTTGTAGCAACCATTTAAATTAAGTTCCTAAGGATTGGGCCTTTCTGCCTATATATTCTCTCTTCAATGTTGGATCCTCATTGTCTAGTGCCTATCTTCATATAGGTTGGTGCTAGATTCATGCTTGAATTATTCTCTTCCATCCTTTTGAATCACTCCATAACCATTATCCACTTTTTGTGTACTCCCCAAGTCTTATGCTAAGTTATGGGTCCTTCGTTCTTGGGTTCTCCATTTAACATGCACATTTATAATATGAGACTTGGTCATTCTGTGCCATGGACTCTCATTCCATGGTCTCCTATGCCATAGTATTCTACATCATGCCTCTTTATACCATTTATTTACAAAAATTACTTAGCCAAAATTGGGGGCCCAACATCACGCCACACTAAGCCATTAGTCTATCCCAGACTAAGCATTATTCTCAGGCTCTGCAAAAAACTCAAGTCCTGTCTACTCAATATACTTTTTAATGCCTTCCCAATGGTTTAAGTAATTCTACATATTGGATGTTATTTCCTCTACCATTGCTTTGAGCTTCTTTATTTCCTTAGGCTGTTTGAGACATTCACCTACTTTATTAACCAAATGCTCAAGGGATATGGAAGCATCCTTATGAACGCTTTCAAGTAAAGTGACCTCAATGACAACCTATCCTCAGAGTCCCACAAAGTTTGCATCTATTTCCTAATGGTGAGCACTTATTGTGTTCTCTAAAGCTGCCACATCCTTGAATGATTTGGTGCACTCTATGTAGTCTTTT
The DNA here is from genome assembly GCA_037957365.1 of Torreya grandis. Taxonomy (NCBI): domain Eukaryota; kingdom Viridiplantae; phylum Streptophyta; class Pinopsida; order Cupressales; family Taxaceae; genus Torreya; species Torreya grandis. Next base: position 4,324,292 of record JARHVA010000377.1, read on the forward strand.
ATTACCAAGGTGCTATCTACCAATTATTGTCATTAAAGCTCTTCCACCTGGAGCCTAGCTTCCAAAATTTTATCGGTCTATGCTAGCTTTTTAAAACCCCCATCCAAAATGGGAATTGTGCTTCCAAATTTATGAAAGAAGATTTTACATACCTCTATTACTTCAATAAACTGCTTCATTGTCCATGTATATTCATTTTGGGGGCTAGGCTAGTCCTTGCATCATTTCAGAAAAATATCTACTAGGGTCTCTAGTTTATCCATTGCCTCACCAAAAAGGGGCACACCATCCACAAGCGCTATTTATTGGCTCAAAATTGTTTTATAGATGTTCAATGTTTTAACCTTGGCTATTATTTCAAATTTTAACTAGTGATTAACCTCAGCCAATTCTTCTTCAAGATTCATTCTCATAGTGCTCTTGTTCTGATATAAAACAACCATTTTTGCATTCTTCTTTTAGGCTTGTCAGGCATTAGAATCAAATAATGCATTCTACCTAGTGAACTCATGTGCCAATTTTAGAAGTGTCATGCTAGCATGTGCCATAGTAAAGTACTGGGGGTCCACCCAAAGGGTATCTAGAAGTGCTACCACTTTTGGATCTAATACTAGGCTATCTGATGGCATATTACAATGGCATTCTTCATTATAAATATCATGGTAGAATAAAAACTCCTGCTAAGTCTACTTAGATGCATCCTATGGTGTAAAATGTGAAAAAAGGTAAAAGTGCTTTTCTAACATTCCCCTATGATATATGGCATGTAGGGTCATGGTTGCATCAATTTTCAATATCTATTGTTGGACAAAGTTGTCAATTGACTCTTTCCCCTTAGAGGGATCTCACTCAAGTATTTTAACATCTGCATATTCACTCTAGTGGCTGGTCTTGATGTCAAATTACTCATTCCCAAGGTTGTGTTGGAACCATCCCTCTCTTCATCATTGAGAACCTTAATTTACACTTGTGCCTTATCGAGGGTGGTTTATTCATGATTCACTAGCGAAGGTGTCTTCTTGAGTTTGGGGTAACTTTCTCTTCTTCTTCTACAACAACTTATTTTTCTAGTGTCTCCTTCAAAATTTCTATTTTCTCTTCCAAGTCATTATCCTTAGGTACCAATGTTTCATGTTCCAAAGGAATAATTTGCATTTTTGGCTCTGGGCCTTCAGGTTGAATTACTGGTGGAGTTTCCTTGGGTGGTACTGGGGTAGTTCTTTACCATTTTGAATGCTCTAGTTGGGTGTTAGTACTGACATCATGCCCTTGATGCTTTTGCTACTTCTTCTCTAGCACTGGTAGAGGTGGGATTGTCTCTTTCTCATGTTCTGTGCTCCCTGATGATTTATCCCTAGGTTTCAACATGTAAAATAAAGAATGAATTGAATTGATAAGCAAAATCTATTAGACCTTGATGTTATTTTTATCCAATTCCAGCCTTTCCCTATACACCTTATTCTTAGGGTATATGTATAAGTGGTAGAGGGTGTGAGTATATACATAAATCTTATCAAAAATAATGTTCACCAGTTGCATGTCATATATTATGTTTATGGCATTCATGAAGTACTATGTAGTGAAACCGTATCGTATCTTTAGCCATCCAGACAATTCTTTAGAGGGAGCCATCTAGATACATGCTAAGGATAAGTGTTACTTCACTACAACCTTTGATTGATCCCAAACTTATCTAGGTAAGTCCTTTGGAATAATCCATTCATTTCCAAAGGCTTCCTTCATCCCATCATACCATCCTTTCATTTTGATAATATGGCATGGAATTATTGAGCTAGAGCAAGTAAATGCTTTGAATTGCTTCGTAGGGGACTCGTGCTCAAAAGGGTACAACCATTTCAATTCTATGGTGGTGTATTTAGGTACACCAATCCCATCAAATAATAATAATAAAAAGAAAACACCTCATGCAAACTTTTGGTTTGGTAGGAAGTGGGATTTCTCTATGTTCATGATAATAGTATTAGTAAAGTACTATGCGCAGTTATACTTCACTCCTACGGTAACTTGTTGAGTGACATAAATGGGCCATATCCACATTTTTCCACCTATAAATACCTAAAACCATGACCACTCTGAGGGAAAAATCTTGGATACTTGTGATATACATAACATGGCCTTGTTTTTGATACTCAAGTGCCATTGCAGTCTTTTAGATATCTTCTTGGTCTTCTAAGTCATAAGCAAGGTATGCACCTTAGCAATGAAACCCTACAAATTTGCTTATCCACTTCAATGTAATCTGCATCCAGTGCCTAACAAAGTAGAAATAGCCTTCATGCACTCATGAAATTAAAAACTTTACCGCTTTAACCATCTTCTCAAAATATGGAAGATTAAACAATTAGAAGAGCCTTATATCATTGAGATTATTGAAAATAATCAAGTCATATACCATCTCATTCCTTATTTTTTGGCACTCTACCTGATATTCATGTTGTAGTTCCACTTCATTACCAGGATGGTAATGGTTATAATCAAAAACATTACAGGTGGGCACATTTGACACCCAATTATTTGCATGCATCATTGCCTCCAGGTATTGCATTTCCTTAACCAAAAATAGAGGTGAAGGGGCTATGATAACCTTCTTCTTCACCTGACACACCATTCTTGATTCTATGTTCTTTTCCTTTACTTTTTGTGAAAACTCTTTTGCATGTGTGCCAAGATCTTTAGGTACCTCCTCTCTAATCAACACAGGCTGAGCACCCATACTCTCCAACTCTTCTTCTTATGGTATCGTAGGTAAGGGCTCACTATGCTAGGCCTTTTACTTTAGTTGCATCACCCTTCAATGAGATCAAAGGTTGAGGTGCAACCATCTGATCCTCCCAAAAGAATATGTGGTTTCCTCATTAAGCTACTATGATCTCCTGCTTCAACACCCTCTAATGGTAGATGTCAACCTTAAAACTTGTAGCAAATATGTAAACCTATGCATCCTTACACACTTCCCAACATTACTTATTTATCACAATTATTTCACTCTTCAATGCTTAAAAATAGTCTCAAATAGTTGATTTTCACTTGTCTGGAAGCTTGAAAATCACTCTTTTATCAACAACATTCCTTTGGCTCTATAATTTCTTGAATGTGACAATAGTAAATTAGAAATGGCCTACATTCAACCTTTTATAGAATCGAGGGGGTGAATTGCATTTATTACCCCACTACCTCTTGTATCACTTCATGTAATAAATGCTATTAATAGTATTACCATGATGTGTACTTGTCACACTTAGCACACTTGCCATTACCATTGCTTTCCTTGTATTAAATACATGTCCCAAGCCACACTTTTCCCAAAGTGCATGACAACTGTAAAGAATTTGAAAATTTTCCATTCCAAGGCAATAATCTTACTTCTTTACCTTGACTTAGCTTATTCATTATGCATCACATCTTGCATACTATTTTGTTATTACACACTTCCACTTACATGCCCTTACTTCTGTGCACATTCCTGTTGACCATTTCCTTGGTGCTCCATAGATTTTAATTCATCTACCCTTACCCCACACTAAAATTTGTTCGTGGTCCTCCATGACATTAAAAATAAATACAAAAACAAAGAACAACATGTTGACCCTACTCAAGGGCATGCAACTAGTGCTATACTTTATAAAAAAAATTAAAATCCTGGACTAACCTAGTGGCATACACCTTATTACTAAAAACAGGGAAGACTATTCATAATAGAAGGGCCTCAACTGACTACCATTAAAATGTCCATGAAGGAATTAGCTATCTAGTCACTTCAATCTACATGCCTCGGTGGGACAGATACTATGAACAATGAATGGGGCATCCTAATAGACATAAAGCTTTCCTATATGGCATGACAACTTGGAGTAGTATACTAAAACTTGCATACCTAGAGCAAAAGTCTTGTTCTTAAAATGGTGATCATGTCATGCCTTATGTTTTTATTTCTCCACTCCTTGACTCCAATGTGTGAAGAATTGGGTCTCATCCAGCTGCAACAAAGCATTTAGGTGTGCTTTCAAGGACTATTCATCATCTAGTCTACCAATGCATGAAATTCGAAGAGAAGGGATAATGAATTCAATCATAAGAATGACTTCAATACTAATACAAGATTGAATGGTGTGCTCTTGTTTAACCATTTGTAAGTGGTCCAATATGCCCACAACATCACATAAACACAGTCATCCCAATCAATGTGTCTAATATTACAGATCTTGGTCAATGTATTACCCAAGATCTTATTGAACACCTCAGTTATACCATTTCCTTGGGATGATAAGGTGTAGTCTTGTGGTGCATGATCATGAATTCAGCTAAAGGATGTGAATGGTCTTGTTAAGGAAATGGGTCCCTTAGTCACTAGTCAAATTTAAGAGACAACTAAATCATGTAATGATATTTTCCTAGATAAATATTGTAGCAATAATAGTGGTATAATCCTTGGTTGGCACAATTTCAACCTAGAGAGTAAGGTAATTATTAGTAGTGATAATATAGCACACACTGGTATGCCTCCTTGATGGGTTGATGTGGCCAACAAATTCAATATCCCACTTTTTAAATGGTTCATATGCCAAAATAGGATGGAGGGGCATAACATCCCTTCCATTTAGATTTCACATGCATTGACAAATGTCACACTAGTGTACATAATTTTTATCATCTTTAAATAAAGTAGGCCACCATGAGCTATCCAAAAGGACCTTCCACATTGTATCTTCACCGACATAGTGTCCTTTGACGACACCCTTATGAACTTCCCAAAGAACCTTAGCATGCTCATGCTTCATGATATAATGGTGTAACACTTCATCCCACCTAGGCTTATAAAGGTCACTCCTATAAACTAGAAGGGAGCTATATGAAAAATTATCTGTTTCTTTTATTAAATGCTGAGGTGGGATAATGCTAAACCCTTATTCAAAAAGGTAGTGATATCTTCCAACTTTTTGGGCATGCACATGACTTTATTCAATGGCATGTGTCTATTCACCAAATTTAATGTACAATAGATGATCATGGCCATAATTGGCCTTATTGGGTTTTACCATTACTAAGAACTGGAACTCTTGGAATAACACAATCCATCGACAAATGTGACCATGTAATAATGTCTTATTTACTAGGTACTTTAGTGCCTTATGGTCCATGAAGAAGATAATGGAGTGGACAAAAAGTAATAATGAAATTTTTGAAGGGCATTAACCATGGATAAGGCTTCACACTCTATAGTCATGTAGTTTTGTTCAATTAGAGTAAGCTTTATACTTGTAAAATATATAGGGTGATCAAGGTTGTCCTCATTAGGTTGAGTAAGGATAACACCTACTGTCATGCATGATGCATCGACATGTATGTGAAAAGGTTTTGTCTAGTTTAGAATATGGAGAATAGGGGTAGTAATGAGCTTATTATTGAGTGAAAAAAATGTTTTATAGTGAGCATTGGTCCAAACAAATTGACCATTTTATTTAAACAATTCCTCCAGTAGCACAACAATTTTAGCATACCTACAAATGAACTTCTTATAATATCCAGTGTGTCCTAGGAAGGTGTGTACCTCTCACTGGGTGGTCGATGTTGGAAGGCAAAGTATACAAATAATCTTAACTAGATCCACAAAGAGTCCATCATGGCATATGACATGACCAAGTAAAATGCCAAAAGGGGTAGCAAACACACATTTCTTCAGATTTAGGAAAATTTGAAGTTTTTAATAGTGATCAAACATTAGTCAAGATTTGAACATTTGATGTGGCCTTCAACCACATGGATGGATTCACCAATCCATATAATCCTCTCAATTACTCGTAACACACATAAACACATATGAATTCATCTCATAATAAACTCATAATCTTCACTAAATCAATAACACATTACAATTCAAAAGGCCATTCCACCAATGCATGTCATTAAACTCTATATTTACTTGGAAAACATGCCAAAGAGGCCCCTCAAAGGCTTTAAACTAAGCATATTCTCCCAAATTTGACTTACTTCTAACCTAGCCTAACTAATAAGCAAATGAATACTTTATTTTATAGATTGTAGAAGGAAGAATGAAAGAGAGACCAAAATCCACACCCCACATGAATTTATCATGATAAGAAACAAGGAAATACCACACCACATGATCCACTTGGGGTCATTATGACTAAGAGACAATCATATTTGAAAATTGGTACCACCCTCACATGTGAAACACTATTGATGAGAAGTGAAGGCAAGTCACATGTGCAAGGTCAAAAAAGAAGAACATCTTCTTTAGACAAGAAAGGCCACCTCCATGTGAATTTTGACCACTCTTTCTTATCCCCACATGATAAATTTGACCCATGACACCTATGTAATCAAAAATAATGTTGTGACACCTCACCAGGATGAATAATGTCTACTAAATCATCAGTGAATATTGCTGCATGAATAGTGTTTCATGAATGGTGTTTTCCCTCCACATCAATAATGGTACCTCACTAAGACTTAAATATTCCAATCATCAAGGTATACTTGAAGGAACTTATGAATAAAGTATTTAAAGGTCTCAACTATGATCTAGGAAAACACAACAAGAGTGTTTTTGAACACAAACGGCATTACATTTTAAGTAAAGGATCCCCACTCAGTTTCAAATGTGGTCTTAGGATTATCTTATATAATTTAGACTTGATGATATCCATAGAAGCCATCCATAAAAGTATATATTTCACACCCAAAAACTCCCTCTAATATCTATTTAGTGAAGGGTGTCAGAAAGGGGTTGGTTACACAAGCAACATTGAGTACTTCATAATCCACACAAACACAAATGTGTCTATCCTTATTGATACTAATGACCATGGGGATCACCCATTCATAATCATCTATAGGATTAATGACACTTGTACATATCATGCTATCAATTTCTTCCTTTACTCGAGCATGCAAGTTGGAATTCATATGATAGGGCCTTTTCTTGATAGGTTGAGCACCATCTACCAACTTTATGTGCATCTTACCTAAGGAATAATGCATTCATTTCCTTTTAGTATAGTTCCATAGGAAAACATATTGATACTCTTTCAAAAGTTCAAACACCTTAGAAATATCTATATCAAACTAGTAGTCTCCCATAATAGCCATCTTGGGTGCTTCCTCCATGCTAATATTTCATTGAATAGTTTGAAGTGGCTCTAAGTACAAGTGTTGTTCATCTTGAATGGTGTTTCAAACATTGTGTGTGTCATACTCTATGTGTAAAGCCAAATGATCGGTAGATGGGTCAAGTAAATTAGAATTAACACCTTTGTCAACCTAGTACATGACTTTTTCTTACCTTTTTGGATTTGTTCTTCCAGTGCATAGTGCAGTGTAGGTTCAATTGGTGGAGATGATGCTTCCTCATCAGGTTCTTATAAAATAGTAAATCTCTCCTCCTGTGTGCCATGTATGTATCTATTACAATCTTCAACCAAGGCCATGTCACCTACTATATCCTAATGCATGGATTGCAATGTGAGGTGTAAATCCATCCATGGTGATGAATAAGATAATGCCAAAATCATATTACTCTTAAGAAAATGCTAACAATTGATTTCCAAATGACACTCTTCATGGACATACCATGCTCTATCCCAAGTGCATAGATTGCCATATAATGCATGAACCCATAGGTACTTAGGAAAAAATGTTTCATCTACTTTCCACATAATCATGTAGGCTTCAAGATTAGGTTTAGGAGCTTTGATGCCACTATAAATTATAGTACCATGAATGTTGTTATTGTGGTGAAAGCGATGGTGTAGAATAGAATGAACTCAATCCCAAGTAAGTTCGAATGATGAGTTATCCACCATCGAGCAACTGTTCCATTGGTGATATGGATAATTGACTATACCTGATCAAAATTGAAGTCATATAAGGATTGAAATTGTTGCACAAACATGAAGATTTCCATTTGACCATGGAATCTTAGAGTTCATCTAACCTCACTAGTGGTGCATCCATAATTTGCCCATGAAGGATATGAAGAAATTTATGGAATTTATGATACTTCCATAGAGTATATTTTTGACTAACTATAACACCATAGATCCTTCTAATAAGGTCATATTCACCATGTGCCTAATAGTCGCATGCATTACTAGTTGTGTCTGATATAGATTATGCATCTGCCCAACACAAGATGCTATCTGGAGTGGGATCAAGGTGTTCAGTAACT
>JARHVA010000377.1:4337500-4357500 GCA_037957365.1 Torreya grandis
GAAAGAATGCCTTACTTGGCTCAATCTCTCCTCCCCTCTTAGTGATACCTTCCACTTCGTTCTCTTTTTCCTTCTCCTCCTCTCTCTTCCCTATTTTTGCTCTCTTCCTCATTTATGTTGCGCCACTCTTCCTTTCTTTTTTTTCCTTTCATGATTTTTATTTTTCTTTTTTCCATTGTATGAGTAAGACACCTCCTTTAAAGCTCCCCCACTTTTTTTGTTTTTATTTTTATTTATTTTATTCATTCTTTCTTAATCACTAATTTATTCTAATTATAACACAATAGCTATTTAATGCGATTGATTTATTGATTTTATTTCCCATATGAGACTTTTCCACATATATTTTTCTAATGACTTAATAATAATATGGATTAATAATACTACTACTAATATAAAGTCATTTAATTATGTTATATAATTATATTAAGGCATTAAACCATATAAATATATTACTGAATATCATAAAGATAATTATCTTATGTTCTCAACATTCTAAGACATGATGGTTAGTCTACATATGGTAGTACCAACATAATTCATGTAAATTTGTTTTTTGACAACATTAATAATCATGAATATAATGACATGACATTAATTCATAGTAACATTCACAACATAATCACATGATATTAATTCCATATAGGCATAAATTTGAACTAACACACAACTAGTACAATTATCTAATGCAAACAATCATTAAAAACACACTAATGCTAATAATTCAAACTATGCATTTAATATGCAGTATTTAACATAGTGTGTAAGGGTTCTAGCCATTCATCTATCATCCTCCAACACCTCTATATATGTTAATCTCTCTAATGATTTTATTCCTCTGTCATGCTCTGAGGGATGAATCTCTCTTGCATCCAACTCATAACAAATAGGTAGTTAGTCCATACATCATCTCACACACACACACACACACACACACACACACAGAGAGAGAGAGAGAGAGAGAGAGAGAGAGAGAGAGAGAGAGAGAGAGAGAGAGAGAGAGAGAGAGAGAGAGAGAGAGAGAGAGAGAGAGAGAGAGAGAGAGAGAGAGAGAGAGAGAGAGAGAGAGAGAGAGAGACCCACACACACACACACACATCATAAAATACTATTGAAATAACAATTCAATATGATCACAATGTAAATAATATACACTACAACTGAGTCATAACAATACCATCATGAAAAATCATATAATTGTTTCATAACAACATATGACTTACAACTTAATCAAATAATAATAAAATAAAATTATCAACTATAAAAAATCCATGGATAATCAAGTAAATTTTCTTAGCAAGAAATTAGGATGTAACATCCTTCCCCTTAAATTTGGTCATTGTCCCGATGATACTTATTTAAACATAAGCTCTAAATTAACAATATTATTTAGCAGAAAGATAACATAGTATGAAACAAAAAATCAAATAAATATATGTGGAAATTATATGTATAAATCATCATATTCTTCCCAAGTAACATTGTCTTTAGAGTATTAGTCCCACAATACCTTGCACTGTGACATCTTTATATTGTGCAAACAAAGTTTAATAGTGTCAATTAATCTAATTGGTTCTACCATGACCATCCCAGGGTTTAGAACATCAAAGAATTCTAATCCAACACATATGAAGAATCATATTTATAATTTTTAAGATAAGGAATATGAAATACATTATGTATTAGATCTTGGTAGCAATGCAAGCCTATACACTACATGATTGACCACTTTTAACAACTCAAAGGGTCCCACCTATCTCGATGATAATTACATTGACTTCTTGAATTTAATCCTCAACCATAAGCATATGAAATCATCACAAAGGCCAAAAAAAAAATGGCCAGAGAGAGTTCCACAAATCCTCCTAGCCCCTTTTCACACCTTTCTAATGTAGAGAGTGTTTTTCTCATTCTTGTGAAAAGTGTTTAGAGAACCTGGCAAGAATGATGTGTATAAGTCAATACCATTGCTACTCTACTTAGCTCTTGATAAGTATGATATTTCAATACTATCACTACTCCATGTAACTCTTGAAAATAATGATGATGAATAAGAACTAGAAATAAGACATTTATAATGTATACAAAATTAAAGAATAAATATTTTTTAGTATACATACATATGACCATACAAATAAATTTGACAAGTCTCCCTTGCCAAATCCTAGATTCGACAAGCTCTCCTTGTTGGATCCAAACTCAATAACTACCAAGTTAATGTGAGAATAACTAGGATCCACTCCCATATCTTAGTACTCACATTCCCAATTCACCACTCATCCCTTAGATCTCCATGACGTAATGATCTCCAAAATGTTCACATGGTTCAATGAATCATAAATGCATACTAACATATTCTAGAGTGAAATGATATACACTAAATAAGTCAAGATGTATCAATGTCCATCATAATAAAAATCATACAAACATTTCATAATTGCATTACTTTTCCCTTAGACAAACACAACTAGTATCATATTTCATAGCTAACCCATATTTTTTATATTCATAGTTAAGAGGAAATAATTTAAAATTAACATAATGTTGACCATTTTTCGCTCAACAGGACAAAATCAGTCAACCTTTGCCCCTACTGTGCTAGGCCATTTTCATTTTTTCAATTTTGCATGACTACAAAATTTTTACAGACTCTGCAGGTGCTTGGTTCAAGCTTCAAGTTCTTCGACTTTGGTTCAATCAACTAAGTTCATTCTACGGACTCTGCAGGCTTTGGCTCATCATTTCAAGTCCATCACTTCATTTTCTAGGCTTTGGTTTGACACCTTTGGTTCAACAGCTTTGGTTCAACACGGGTTCAATGTTCCAAGTTTATCAACAAAGTTCAAGGCCAAGGTTCAACATTGGTTCAACCATTTGGTTCATCGGCGCACAGCATTGAACCATTTTTGGTTCAATGAATCACTTCAAAGGCTTGGTTTAATAGGCTCGGTATGCAATGGTTGAACTGTTGAACCAATTGAACCATTGAACCATTTTTGGTTCAACAGGTTAGTTCAACACCTCCAATTCAACGTGCAGGATCAAAAGCAAAAAGGCCTGAAGGAAATAGCTAAGGACGGTGACGTCCCAAATTTCATCAACTTTAAGAAGGAGAACTAGCCATTGTTTTTCAAACAATGACAGGTGTGTGGGCATCAATTTTAAGCCAGCAAAAGGGCTATTGATTTTTAAATGCCCAAGTGACTAACCATGAAAGGAGCCCAAGTAATGCAGTGACCCACCAGAAGATAGCCTGAGAGCCGAAAAGAGCCAAAAAGAGACAAGATAGGGAAAAGACAAAGTGACAGGCATGGAGTAGGTAGATAGTCCAAGTGGCGAAGGGAGGCACCAATTCAAGAAATTACTCCAGCAGATGACATAGTGCCTGCGAATTGACCACTGGGAGGTGCAAATTGATGTTTTGAGTGGCTTGCTCTTCCCAATGTTTGAAGGCACATGTGCCACTTGTAAAAGGGGTGCTAAAGGGCCTCCTTTCTTCATATATATATTGGAGACTTTTCATTTGAGAATGATCTTCCACATTTGTAAGGTGTAGCCCTGGCAAAATTTTCACCTGAATTAATAAACGCATTTTTACCTCTATCTTGTATAGATATTTCTGTGTATGTCTTGAGTGTTATTTTGTGTTTAGTCATTACTTCTTGATGCTTTCACAAGTCCATCACCAACATATCTATTGTCTACAAGGTGCCATTTTTGCAACTATTAAGGAGAGTTCTACTTGGAAGTAAATAATAGAAGAAATTACTTACAGTGTGCATTTCACAACACCTAGGTCAATCTCTATTTTTGTATTTTCCATTAAAGCCTCCTTGCCAAGTTTCTTGCAGCCTGATCCTTCTGCCAAGTGTGAAGTGTATGTATGCATTTGTCTAATTTTAGTGTGAGGGTGAGAAGGTCATTTCATTTTGGTGCATCACCTCTTTAGAGTAGTTTGTTTTCAGCATCTCTTTCTCCCTTTTCATCCCCCCATTATATACCTATATATGTATGTGTTAGCACTTGCTGGAATGAATATGATGCATTCAAAGGGAGCTAGCCCTTATCTAGAGACTCTCTCCTCTAGCTTCACTAGTCCCAGAGGTGAGAGGGGAGTTTCCATAGTTGCATGAAGAAGGTAAGAGCTCAGCCTCATGCCAAGGGTGCAATCTTTTGGGTCAATAGTTTTGGCATGCCCAGTGGGACCAACTTGGATAGGTTTTGTCCAAAGAGTTGAAGAATTTTTGGTGTGTTCTACAATCGACCAGCCTTTGGAGGTTTTGCATCAAACACCAATGGTGACTCTGAGTTGAATTTGCTGGTTAAGCAGCCTGGTGCCATCAAAAATCTTATTTTTTATATGAATAATTCTATTACACAAAATCATGGGTTTTGTTTTCCTCCATGTGACTATGATCAGACTCAAGCTTTTCAGAGAATCACCTCAAGCAGCTCTCCTAGTTGCCTTGCAACGTTAAGGGAGGTGGCGCTGGAGTTTGAGAAGTAGACAATGGAGATTGACAAACTGGAGGAGCAGTATGGGTATCAACAGGAGCTAATGTATAAAGAGGAGTGTTTATTTAGGCAAGCACAAGCCTTGCAATCCATGGAGGAAGAGGTAGAAAAATGGATAAATCCATCTATTCAAGGTAGTTAGCCTTGTGTGCCCCCTCTTATTCTGAAGAAAGCCCCCTCTTTTACACCAAATTATTTCTATCAGATAACACTCACCCACTTCAGATCATCTGATGCATCTGCTCTCAATCCCATGCACCTAGTTTTCCAGCATCAAAGGGAACTAGAGCAACCCCCCATAGAGATCAATCTTCTCAACTCCTTAGATAGTGAATCTTCCATTGGGGGAATACCACTAGTCAGCATGTCCCTCTTCTAGTGCATCAACAGTCTCTTCCTTGCATTCCTCAGCCTCCCCAAATTTTTCAACGTGATGTGCAGATTCCAAGTTGGAGGAAGGAATGCTAGGAACTAGCCCAGAGCCTTGAAGAGGATGATGTTAGTGACCTCCAAGAAAGACTCTTTTAGGACAACCTAGCTAAACAAATTGAAGGTTTAGAGGCTAGGATGACACTGCTTCTTGAAAGAGAGATGGAACTTCCAGACCTTGCAGAGGAGCCCCAGGACCTTGGAGAAAATAAAGTTGCTACCTATTCATAGGAGTGAAATTCCAATTCCAAGATCCTAAACTAGGGGAAAATAATAGAATCATGGGGTAGGAAGGAGGAGAAGCAAGGTTTTTCTCAAAACCTTGAAGAAGCTGAGGCTGCTCCTACTCATGATGATGCTAGTGACCTCCAAGAAAGGTTCTTCCAAGAGGATCTAGCAAGGAGAATTGCAGAGTTGGAATCCAGAGAGAGATTCCTCAACCAATGTGTGATGGATGGCTCAGACCAAATAGCACATTCCATGTCTGAACACACCCCATCTACACACTTCCAAGAGAGCTATCAGGCCACACCTGATATAGATGAAGTGCTAACCAATTGGAAAGAGGAGAATCATTTGATTCTAGCTCAAGGACTGCCTCCTCTTCCATGTGTTTTTCCCATTTCACCCCTTCTCAAGGAGGAACCTATTTTTCAAGAGGCAAGTGAGGAGTAGAAGGTCCAATCTATAGTTCCCCAAGAGGCTTTCATGAGCGACAATGAAGAATAAATCATCATTGATGCTTCTTGTGAAGACACCATTGGCAATGGAAAAGATGCAGGTCTTGCATATATGCAGATGTTCCAGAAATATGAGGAGGAACAAAAGCATGGTGAGATCTCTTCCTCCTTATTTGATGAACTTCCTTATTGTTTTGATGATGAGGATGACTATGCTGAGGACCCTAAGTTGGAGGAGGAAAAGGAGAGGTCTATCTTCCTTGAGGAAAAATTTGAAGAAGAAAGATTTGAATAGAGAGGTGATGTTCTGTGGGACAAGCAATTATTTTGTGAGTCCATTTCAGACATCACCACAGTCACCCTTCTTCAAGAAGGCCAAGAGGGAGCAGAGGATGAGTCTGAGAGACCTTGCAATGAAGTAGAAGGAAACAAGTCAGACCATGATGCATTGCAGAGGGAATGTACATGTCAAAGGGCTAATGGTGATGAGCCAACAACCACTAATTTCTTGGTGAAGAGAAAAAATATGAAGGACCAGCATTCAACAAGCCTCTAGGGACAAGAAGAATACATGTATGTTGGAGGCATGTTTGAATCTGATCCACTTGGATTCCATCCAAACCAGGTGACCGGCAAGAGGAGCAAGTCACCAAATCTCCTTTTCATTCAGCTACTTGCCTGGCACCATAAGTCTTCTTATCAGGAAGGGGACTTAAGAAATTTTCCCTTTGATCCAAGAGGGAGGCAAATTTTATTAGTTAGCTATATATAGTAGTTTGATTTTAGTTGTCCTTCCTATTTTCCCTAAGTGCAGTTTGCATAGGTAGTGTTTTTAGCCTTGTGTGTTTCCCTTTGCATGTGGGGTAATAAGCTTCATTTTTTGATTCTCAGATCTTTTGGGGTTGTCGCTAACTTTCTTCAAAGCTGAATTTGACTCCATGCCCAATGGACTACAAGGCTACTGGTCTTTAAGCATAGCAGGCATGCTTCCCCTGGGAGTCATCAATCTATTGACCATTTTTCACTCAACAGGCCAAAATCGGTCAACCTCTGCCCCTATTGTGCTAGGCCATTTTTATTTTTCAATTTTGCATGACTTTACAGAATTTCTAAGGACTCTGTAGGTGCTTGGTTCAAGCTTCAAGTTCTTCAGCTTTGGTTCAATCAGCTAAGTTCATTCTATGGACTCTGCAGGCTTTGGCTCATCATTTCAAGTCTATCACTTCATTTTCTAGGCTTTAGCTCATCATTTCAAGTCTATCACTTCATTTTCTAGGCTTTGGTTTGACACCTTTGGTTTAATGGATTTGGTTCAATGCGGGTTCAACTTTCCAAGTTTATCGGTAAAGTTCAAGGCCAAGGTTCAACATTGGTTCAACCATTTGGTTCATCGGCATGTAGCATTGAACCATTTTTGGTTCAACGAATCGGTTCAAAGGTTTGGTTCAATGGGCTCGATGCATAATGGTTGAACCATTGAACTGATTGAATCGTTGAACCATTTTTGGTTCAATGGGTTAGTTTAATGCCTCTAGTTTAATGTGCAAGATCAAAAGCAGAAAGGCCCGAAGGAAATAGCTAAGGACAGTGATGTCCCGGATGCCGTCAACTTTAAGAAGGTGAACTAGCTATTTTTTTTCAAACAATGACGGGTGCACAGTCATCAATTTTAAGCTAGCAAAAGGGCCTTTGATTTTTGAATGCCCAAGCGACTAACCATGAAAGGAGCCCAAGCAATGCAGTGACCCGCTAGAAGATAGCCTGAGGGCCGAAAAGAGCCAAAAAGAGACAAGATAGGGAAAAGACAAAGTTCCAGGCATGGAGCAGGCATATAGTCCAAGTGGCGAAGGGAGGCACCAATTCAAGAAATTACTCCAATAGATGACACAGTGCCTGTGAATTGGCCACTGGGAGGCGCAAATAGCTAGCAGTGCAACCAATTTTCTTCATTTCTCATTTATGAGTAGACAAACCATGTAATAACCTTGAAGAAGTGGCCTTACAAGCAAACATATGGTGTAGCTCATTGATGTTTTGAGTGGCTTACTCTTCCCAATGTTCAAAGGCAAATGTGCCACTTGTAAAAGGGGTGCCAAAGGGCATCCTTTCTTCATATATATATTGGAGACTTGTCATTTGAGAATGATCTTCCACATTTTTAAGGCATAGCCCTAGCAAAATTTTCACCTTAATCAATAAATGCATTTTTACCTCTATCCTGGATAGATATTTCTGTGTATGTCTTGAGTGTTAGTTTATGTTTAGTCATTACTTCTTGATGCTTTCACAAGTCTAGCACCAACATATCTATTGTCTACAAGGTGCCATTTTTGTAACTGGTAAGGAGAGTTCTACTTGGAAGTAAAGAATAGAAGAAATTACTTGCAGTGTGCATCTCACAACACCTAGGTCGATCTCTATTTCTGTATTTTCCATTAAAGCCTCCCTGCCAAGTTTCTTGCAGCCTGGTCCTTCTGCCAAGTGTGAAGTGTATGTATGCATTTGTCTAATTTTTGTGTGAGGGTGAGAAGGTAATTTCATTTTGGTGCATCACCTCTTTAGAGTAGTTTGTTTTCAACATCTCTTTCTCCCTATTCATCCCCCCCATTATATACCTATATATGTATGTGTTAGCACTTGCTAGAATGAATATGATGCATTCAAAGAGAGCTAGCCCTTATCTAGAGACTCTCCCCTCTAGCTTCTCCAGTCCCACAGGTGAGAGGGGAGTTTCCATAGTTGTGTGAAGAAGGCAGGAGCTCGGCCTCCTACCCAGGGTGCAATCTTCTACGTTAACACATAAAAAACAAAGGCCAAGGATCACACCATCCTTAAAGCCTTATAAAATGAATAATTGAGATAATGCCTCCCCACTTATTTGAATATTTACACAACAAGTTATAAACTTATCTCAACCCCTTAGACCGACAAGATGTTTTGCATATCCTATTCCATACTCACTCTAGGTGAAAGGTACATAAATGTCTCATCAAAACAACATGTTTTAAGAAAGATGAGATTAATACCAATCTAATAAAGGGTGAATCATAATATAATGATTATAATCAACTTATAAATCTTAATCTAGAACTAATATAAATTCAAGGTTCACCACTCCTTGTGGTCAAAGTTCACAAGTTTAGATAAAGTAGCATTGGAATGTGTGCCTCTAAAAAACCACAAGTGGAAAGTAGTGAACTAACATCTCAACCAAAAAACTCTTAAATACCCTCACATGGTATGGAGAAAACATCTCAACCCAAGTTTTCAAAATCACTACACACTTACCAAACCTATAAGTGTAGTATCACAACCTTTTTCCCCAATTGGAAGGAAAAATATTAACCACATAGATGCATCAATCCATTCCATTCCTACAACTTCTCTATCAACAAGAAGTAGAAGACACTATCCCATTAACTCTAGGGAATATTTTCAAAACAACATTTTTATAAATAAGTCTTTGATTAAGGGAACACTTAATCAACATCATGAAAATATGAATCCATTTAGTGGGCTTATAATGATGTCAGAAGAGGGTGAAAGAGTAAAATATTATATCTATGCTAGCTATGTGAGATGACACTCTTCCCAATCCACATAAACATATGGGGTGCCAATCCATGAACAAACTCCTAAAACATAGGAATCCTCAACAAAGATAACTACACTTCACTACAAGGAGAATTTCCACCGTACTAGGTGGTGCCAATCCATAAGCGGTCTTTTAGGAATCTCTCCCTTAGGATTAATGTACATAAGACACAAAAATCTATTAAAATACACATATTATTAATTGAGAATCATCCTATGATTTTTGAATACTCAAAATACAAAAACACAAGTGGCAGAGGTGACTTGATTACCAAATAAGGCTATAATCATTCTCAATGTATTAGATCTAAGTGAATAAAATAGTGTAGGGATCTCTTGTTCATGACTCATGAACTATGTTATGAACTCACCTTCATATATCACCATTGAGACATTTGATAAACCAACCTTTTAACAACTCTAAGAGGGTACGAGTTCTCCTAGGGTACATCCTCAATGTACCACACAACATTTCATGAAATCAACTATTAATCCTCATCACTTCATAAAATAGGTCACATATGATTATGCCTTATCATTTATAGAATTCTCTTTTGTTGTCTTGATGTTACACACATTAGATGATTCAATTAAATAGTTTCTTAGGTAAATCATACTTAATATATTCAATAGAGGCTAGTTGATTTTTAGTGCAACTCGTATATAAAAAAAATCAATGCCTACCTAACAAAGGAGGAGGAAAGACCTTACTCAAGGTTTTAAAATAAAAAATACACTCCTAAGAGATTAAGTTATTTGATCAAATGTAGAATTCATCCACATAGACCTAAACATAATTCCAAAACTCCTGGATGTCTATTACTTATAATAGTCATAAATCTGTACATGAGGATCTATTAAATCTCACAACTCCAATCATAGTGTATCATGATTTTTCACTGAGGCACTAGAAGTCCAAAATACACTTCACTTAACTAGTACAATACTACATATCACTAGGTTATCCATGTCAATCAACCATGCTTCAACTCCATCCCCAAAAATAGTCCATAGAACTTAGGTGGATTCACCTTTTTCATATCTCTAACCAACTCTACAGCTATCTATGCTCTCAAAACCCGAGGGTTTTTGTACTCAGCAGAATGATCTTTAGGTTGATCTTGGTGTTCTTCCTCTTTATGGCCATGAACTTCCTATTCCAATGCTGAAATTTGGTCCCTGGTTTCATTTATGGTTATGAGAATCTGATCTAACTTTGCTACTTGTTCAATGACAAATCGGGTAGGATCAGATGGAGGGTTACTATCATTGACATTTGAAAGACCCTCTCTGGATACTTTGACTTTCACCATTATAATTTTTGGTAACTATAAGGATACAAAAATGCTAGTGAAATCATTAGGTCCTAGAGTTCAAGCCATAACTCTGATACCACATGAAACATCTCTACTAGGATCCACTTAGAAATATGCAATTTTTAAAAACAATTTTAAACAACACATTCTTTCATTATATTACACCACAAGAATCTAATTATTGATCCAAATCAAATAATCTATGTATAATAACTATAAATAAGCATGTGACATCTATTCATCACTAATCTTTCATCATATGAACCACAACATAACTGAATATAAAAAGTAATTATAGATTTCTAGCCACGATTAATACGAACATGCAACCACTACATCATAGTATAATAAGTAAATAATTACATCTCTTTATAATAATGCCTCAATAATAAAAAATATAATATAATATACAAGATACAAGGCTCCATAGAACATGACTTCTCTGAACTCCAATATCTATGATAATCTCAAGTGTCATCTCTAAATTATTACTGCTATGGGGAGGGAGAGCATCATATGAGCACTTTTTTACACCAACAATAGATCATTGATCTCCTACACAGTTCCCCATCAGGGAATGGCCTTACCTTCATGGATGGGTAGATAGTGATGGTGCAAGAATCTAGAGAGACAAATTAGTATTCATGTGTTGCATGATTTCTAGGAACATGCAATGTACCATAAAGAAATCTGTACTAACATGATATCACATAAATATTTTAATCATACATATAAAATTACAATGTCAAACTAACATTAATTTGGCCAAAGTTTTTAATAGTTATTAATTTTTAATATCATTTAAATTCATACACACCACTTGATTGGATTACCTTCATCTGGCATTCATGATACTAGTAAGTTAGTAAAGTTTGTCTCACTCCTTACCTAGTACTAATAATATGAGATTTGGTTAACATGATTATAACCAACAAATTCATACAAATTACTTCCTACTAGCATGCATAAAACATGATAAACATGAGAATAATAAAAAATCATACATTTAGTCCATCAAATGTATAAATGAATCTCCATAATATTATTTGTCACATAAATAATAAGCATACAAAAATAGATTATACTAATTGGGTATAATTTATATGTAGACTACATAACTCTAAATTCTATAAGTAGATTCAAATATATAGTACATTTTATGATAATTAAAAATATCATAGTCCATCATTTACATATACACACTACTTAATTCCCATAGTCAGTCATAATAAAGAAAGTCATAATTCTGACGAAAACATAATCTTTTGTTTAAGCAACTTGTTATATTTTAAGAGGTTGTATGCATAGTGTCCAAATATTTCAGGGATATATGATTTAATTTCTAATAGACAATAACCTATAAATGTAAGCACACCTCCCAATGCACTAATATATATATATATATATATATATATATATATAAACACTTTTATATATTAAAATACTCACAGTATGCATTGCACACAAGTTTTCAATAATATATATAGATGATGCATGTGAATGCCAATAGTCATTTATAATTATAACCAGTATATAACCATGAGCTTCAATAGTTCAGTGGTTTAGTCTAATATGCTTTTCAAATCTAATTAGGCATTTTATTTTCTTTACACATATTTCTTCCTTACATTCAAGCTCATTGTCTCCAACAAGTGGCATAATCACATTATTCATCCACCATATTGTTAGGTGTAAGTTTATCTAAGTGAATTATATATGATAATAATTAAAAACTTAAGAATGCTATGCATCTACTCAACACATACCTCAACTCTGATCATAAATATATCTGTCAATGAAACTAAATCATAAAATAGTTCAATCACAAGATCAAATCTTCTAGCTTTATTTATGTATTTTATGCATCTCATCCCAACATGATTATTGTAATTCATTGCCATATAAATAATTGATATGTTAGTTAATGTATTTCTAATTGATATAGATAATCGAATGATAATCAATAGTATATTAATTCACCTCTAGAAAACATAACCTATAGATAATATAAACCCAATATTATATTAAACTATCATAACCTATGCATAATATAAATCCAATATATAGGTATCACTATTTTTACTTACATAAGTATAAAAAGCTATCCGGTATTCTAACTATACACTTCTCCTTCAAGGATAACATCTCCATCATTTGCTTATTTATCTTCAATATTTAAAAAATTACTGAAAGTGGTTAAGTCAACATCTCCATCACAAAGATAGGTTTTTAGTGGCACTAAACCAAATGGGAATAACTCACAACCAATACAACTTCGAATAAGGCATTAGACATAGTCAATAACCTAATAAGATTACAAAATATATGGCACCACATATATTCTTTACCATAATAATGTCAATCAATTATAGCACATATGACATTATTAATATATATAATAATATACCCGTCATATCACTATAAGTATACTAAGTTAACATCACTCACACATATCATCTCTAGATATATTATCTAGTTATATGTGAAGATAATCTAGTTAGATATCAAGATAATACAGTTAACCTAATATCATTAACCAGTATAAGCTATCAATATATTAAATGAAGGAAATGTCAATATACTAAAATTATTTTCCTTATAACTAGAATATAACCAAATAAAGGATATATTCTATTCGATACATAGTGGGTACTAGTGAGCCAAGTAATATCTTAAAGTTAACTAGTATAAGCTATAAGAATATCTTAACACACACACACACACACACACACACACACACACACACACACACACACACACACACACACACACACACACACACACAGATATAATAAGCTAGATATATTATCTCTCTCTCTCTCTCTCTCTTACACACACACACACACACACATAGATGGATTGAATTCTATAGATGTTATCTAGATATATAATAATAAACCAATTAATTCAATATTCATGAACTCTAAGTCTAGATATCATTGTATACATATGCAAGGCCACTGCATACTATGAGGAATTAAAAGAATTCAAACCTTCAAACCAGATTTAATTCACCATAAAATCACATAACCATATTTTAAATGTGTGAAAATTAGATTTAATTATGCACTAACATGCATCATAGAAACAATTCCATAAATCACAGTAATAAAAAGCAATAATGGAGAGAATAAAACTAGCAATAACACAACACAAATCTAACATGATTCACCCAATGTTGGATACATCTACCAAGAAAGTCCTCAATAAAATATGTAACAAAAAAATATTACAAAGACCTCTCACAGAAATAGAATATCTCCTCCTAAATTCATAAATGAATTGATTGAATTAGTGATTTGAAACCTATCAGTAATTATGCACACATACTATGTTGCACTTTCACCTGCACCTAAATAATACTATATCACAAGATACTATACCATACCTTGTAAACCTGCACTTTACAAAAAACATATTCACTTTTTTCTTATCTCTCAAAAGCCACACCACACTTATGTAATATCAAACAATGAGGAAATCCATCTAATAAGGAGAAAACTCACCATCCTTATCCAAGATAGGCTCTATCTATAAGTTAATATGCCATATTCTACCTTCTAAGCTTATCCACAAGCCCCATGAAGAAGGAACACACCATCCTTATCTTTCCTCCTTCAAAAGACACAACTTACAATGTAATGTGATAACAACTAACTCCTTGAAACAAGGAAGCCAATCCCACTTCCAATAAACATGGAAGTCAACATGAAAATAAATAAAGATAACAATTACTTTCCTAAAAATAAGGAAATCAATCCTAC
This sequence comes from Torreya grandis, assembly GCA_037957365.1. Classification (NCBI taxonomy): domain Eukaryota; kingdom Viridiplantae; phylum Streptophyta; class Pinopsida; order Cupressales; family Taxaceae; genus Torreya; species Torreya grandis. The sequence goes on from JARHVA010000377.1 coordinate 4,351,799, forward strand.
TTCCAATAACATGGAAGTTAACATGGAAATTATTAAATAAACATTTAATAATATTCCACTCACATGTGAAGTACATGAAAAATGTGCTCCCCACATCCTTGGATCTCTCTAAGCCCCCAAAACATACCACCAAAGTCATGTGATAGCCCCAAAGGGATCCACACTCAATAATCTCCCATTTGGAGACCATTTCTCCTAAACAAAATCTATATCTACTTCATGACAACTACAACCAACTAAATCTGAACATAGTCTCAATTTTCCCAATGTGACCACCTTGGTCATCATATCTGTAGGATTATATCTAGTATGAATCTTCTCTAGCTTCACCAAAATCTCCTCCAAAGTTATCCTGATGAAGTGATAATATAACTGAATGTGTTTCATCCTCAAGTGGAAAGCATAATTATTTGCCAAATGAATAACACTCTGACTATCACTGTGTAGTCTCCCAACTTCTTTCTCATGCCCTAACTCTTGAAACAACTCATGTAACCAACAACTCTCCTTGTTAGCCTCTGTGGCAACAACATACTCTACCTCCATGGTTGACAAAGCCATAACCTTCTATATCCTAAAAATCCAACTAACCATTGTATCTCTAATAGTAAATATATAACCTATTGTACTCTTGTTATCAATATCCCCTACCATATTTGAGTCCACATAACCACACAAAGTGGTATCTGATCCACCATAACATAATGCAACATCCATGGTTCCTCTCAAATACTAAAGAATCTATTTCACTACTTGCCAATGCTCATAACCTAGATCACTCATATACCTACTCACAACTCCCACTGCTTGGGCAAATCCAGCCTAGTACAAACCATGACATACATCAAGCTACCAACTATCAATGAGTAAGGTACCTTGGACATCTTAAGCTTTTCAACCTCCATCTTGGGACACTACTCCTTTGATAATCTAAAGTGGCATGCTAAAGGAGTATCAGTAGATTTAACATCCAACATGCTAAAACTTTCCAAGAATTTATTCACATACTCTGATTAGGATAAGATAAAATTTCTCTCCTTTTTGTCATGAGTTATCCTCATACCAAAGATTTGCTTCACTGCACCTAAATCCTTCATAGAAAAGGAGTCACTAAGGTATTTCTTGAGTATATTAATATGTTGTATGTTCTTTCTTGAAACTAACATGACATCCATATACAAGCATAATATAATAAAAAACCATCATCAAAATGTTTAATGTACACTTAATGGTTAGAATTACACCTTTGATATTCTTGTTTCAACATAAAATAATCAAATTTCTTATACCATTTTCATGGAACTTGTTTCAGGTCATACAAGATATTCTTTAGTCTACACATATTTATCCTTCTATTTGACCTCATATCCCTATGGCTACTTCATAAACAACTCTTCATCTAAATCACCATGAAGAAAAATAGTTTTCACATATAAATGTTCTAAGTGCAAATCCTCAACTACAACTAAACCAAGAACAGTCCTAATAAAAATTATTTTTATAATAGGAGAAAAAATCTCATCAAAATTGATACCTAATTTTTGTACAAACCCCTTGACCACCATCTTGGCCTTATACCTTTTTCTCCCTTCATCCTTTTCTTTTATTATAAAGATACACTTGTTTGGAAATGTACTCTTGCCCTTGGGTAGCATTACCAAATCCCATGTTTGGTTCTCTATGAGAGATCTATGCTCCTCATCCATGGCTTGATCCCACTTCTTCCTAGCATCTACCTGCATTGATTCCTCATAACACTCTAGTTCTCCATTGTCAGTGAGTAATAAATAATTCAAAGAAGGAGTAAAACATTCAAGTACTCTTCTTACCTTAGAAGATATTTTTACCGTATGAGTTTGAGGTCCTTATGTATAAGGTTCATGAATTGATTCATTAGATACTTTACCATCCATAATGTCATCCAATACTATGTAATATTTTTATTCATGTTCCTATTCCTGCAACTGATCCTTATACATGATTTTTTCATTAAAGACTACATCTCTAGATTGAAATAATCTCTTATCTTTACTGCTCCATAAATGAAAACCAAATTCATTCTCATCATATCTAATAAATGTGCATTTATCTAATTTTGCCTCTAACTTGGTCCTATCCTCTTTCTTAATAAGAGAAAAAGCCTCACATCCAAAGAATCTAAGAAAAGAATAATCAACATTCTTACCAGAACAAGCTTGTTCAAGAATGCCTCCATTCAAAGGTATAAAAGGTTCTCTGTTAATCAAATAAACTATTATGCTAACTACTTCTACCCAAAATTGTAAAGGCAACCTTGCATGTAACCTCATGCTCCTATCATGTTTAATTATTATTCTATTCATCCTTTTAGAGACCCCATTTTGGTATGGATTTCTTGGAGCTATCCTTTACCTATGGATTCTATTGTTAGAACAATAATCAAAGAAAGCATTACTACAATATTCACCTTTATTATCTGATCTGAGACATTTCAACTTGAGACTTGTTTCATTATCAACCAAGGCTTTCGAATTCTTAAAAGTGCCAAAGACATTGGATTTTTTTTAATGTAATAAACCCAAACTTTCCTAGTTGCATCATCAATAAAAGTGACATAATAATTGGAACCACCAATAGAAGATACCTGAGCTGGTCCTCATACATCTAAATGTACCAACTCTACCTTATGTTCTTTCTTTGTGGGTCTAACTTTCAGGAACTTAACTCACTTCTATTTCCCATACACATAATTCTCATAAAATTCTAAATCAATGTCTTTTAATCTAGGAAACTTGTCTTTTAAGATCTCCATGCCCTTATGGCTCATATGATTGAGCCTGTAATGCCACATAGTTATATTTCCATCTATAGAAACTAAATCATAAGAATCAACACTACTAGTCAAATATAAAGTACCAAATTTCTTACCTCTTGAAACCACAAGATCACCTTTGGTAACTTTCCAAGAATGTACAATAAACATTACCAAACAACCCTTACTACCTAATTGCCCCACTAAAACCAAATTCAGTCTCAACACATGCACATGTCTAACATCCTTAAGTATCCACGTGTTCTCATTCTACATTTTAACTTGAACACAACCTTTCCATACTATCTCACATTGTTCATCATCACTAAGATAAACATGTCTCAAATTATCTTGAACATAATCAATAAAATAATGCCTATGTGGGGTGGCATGAAAAGACGCCCTTGAATCTAATACCCAAGACTCAAAAAAATTTCCATAGAAAAAATTAAGGCATCCTAACATGATTTACTTGATGTAACATTTAACTCATTCCTTTCCTCCTTATTGACATTCTTATCCCAAAGTGACCAACAATCCTTCTTTGAGTGTCCACTCTTCCCACTCTACTAGCATATCATCTTGGCTTTAGATCTGGGTTTAGATTTACCCTTTGAATTTCCATGATTGCTTTTCCTCTTGTCCTACCTCTAGTTGCAGTAGACAAAACATTACTTGAAGATGATTCACCAGTGCTCTTCCTTCACATTTCCTCACTAAGAATCACACCTACAACATCCTCAAAATTAAACCTTCCTTTTGCAGGGATTGCATTATTCATAACCATAACCAAGATATCCCAACTATTAGGCAAAGAACACAAAATCAACAAAGCTCTAACTTCATCATCAAACTTAATTCCAATAGAAGTGAACATACTTACAACAGTATGAAAATAATTTAAATGATTAACAATAGAACCATTCTCAGACATTTTTATATTAAACAATCTTTTCATAAGAATTTTTTTATTTGAGGTTGAGGGTTTCTCATACAACTTCCCAAGTTTATCCATGAGATCCTTTGTAATTTTCTTATCTGAAATGTTAAATACAATAATAGATGCAAGACATAATCGTATGACTCCCAGTGCCTTCCTATCAAGCAATGACCAATCTGCATCATTCATACTTACAATTTGTTCTCCTTTCCCCTCCAAGGGGAGATGAAGCTTCTTCTGATACAAGTAATCTTCTATTTGTATTTTTCACAAACCAAAATTCTTACCATCAAATTTCTTAACCTTACATCTGATCTCTTCTCCCATAGCTCCCACTTAAGCTAATAACCCTTGTTGTGATTTACCACTTCAACAAAAAACATAAACAAAGCTTTGATACCAGTTGTTAAGAATTAATTTTTTTTAATTAGATTTAATTCATCATAAAATCACATAACCAAATTTTAAATATGTGAAAATCATATTTAATTATGCATGAACGTGCATCACATAAATAATTCCTTAAATCACAGTAATAGAAAGTAATAATAGAGAGAATAAAACCAAAAATAACACATAACATAGATCTACTATGGTTCACCCAATGTGGGATACATCTACCAAGAAAGTCTTCAATAAAATCTGTAACAAAACAAGATTACAAAGATCTCTCAAAAAGAAAGAATATCTCCTCCTAAATTCACAAATGAATTCATTGAATTGTTGATATGAAACCTGCCAATAATTCTACACACATACTATGTTTCACTTGCACTTTCACCTGCACAATACTATATCATAAGTTGTTAAACCGTACCCTGTAAATAAACACCTATACTTTACAAAAAACATCTATACTTTTTTTTGTCTCTCAAAAGCCACATCACACTTGTGTAATATCAATAAATGATGAAATCCACCTAACAAGGAGAAAAATTGCCATCCTTATCCAAGATAGGCTCTATCCATAAGGTAACATGCCATATTCCACCTTTCAAGCTTATCCACAAGCTCCATCAAGAAGAAACACACCAACCTTATCTTTCCTCCAAAGGGCACAACTTACAATGTAATGTGATAACAACCAACTCCTTGAAACAAGGAAGTCAATCCCACTTCCAATAAACAATTAACTCTCTAAAAATAAGAAATTCAATCCCACTTCCAATAAACATGGAAATAAATAAAGATAAAAATTAATTCCATAAAAATAAGGAAATCAATCCCACTTCCAATAACATGGAAGTTAACATGGAAATTATTAAATAAACATTTAATAATATTCCACTCACATGTGAAGTACATGAAAAATGCACTCCCCACATCCTTAGAGCTCTCTAAGCCCCCAAAATATACCACCAAGGTCATGTGATATCCCCAAAGGGCTCCACACTCAACACATACCATGATTATATATCTAAATATTATTTAGGTCCCTAGAATAGAAGTGCACCGTACAAAGGTATATGTTCATAGTTTTAGATGATCCTATTCATCATTGCTCTTATTTATACCTACTATATATGCTTAAATTGATTTTATATATTTTTACATTGATTTGTTGTATATGAGTAATAAAAATACTGTAGATAGAAATTATAAGTCATTATATATATAATAAAATTGCTGTATATATTTATATTGTATAGTTGACTATATTGCATTGATGCTTTGCCATTTTAGAAGTATTATCTAGGATGTAGCATCTAAAATTGTCCTTACCACATTTAAAAATCCTTCTTTTGTGAATCACTTCATGTATTATGATATTTACATCCTAAAATCTACATGATAACACATACTTTGGTATATATTTTAATCAACTTATCTAGATATATATCAAGTTAGTGATGCACACACACACACAACCTAATACATTTTTCTATATAACCTGATACATCAATATACCATTTACATTTTTTTATATATACATGCTATGTTATACTCTATATCTACTATATATATGTTTTA